>CACVBM020001716.1:0-22626 GCA_902728155.2 Microthlaspi erraticum | reverse complement strand
TCATCGAGAGTATATACACATGAAACCGTTTGTACATATATACATATATACCATTGCGCTTGTGTTAATCTCAGTTTTTGTCTTCGTATCTTAATTCTAAAACCCTTTTCTTTTGAGAATGACCAAATCAAGAACCGAGAGAACCCAAAAATACATTTGTCACCATTTAGTTGGTTCAAATTTAATTTTATGATTAAAATTTAATTAAATTAAAATAGTATTTATTTTTTTGGTTTGAGAAACCCAGGGGTTCTCATGGAGATGCTCTCTTGGTCTCATGTTTTTATGTTTAGATATCTTTTTATGTTTTTTTTCTTCTTCTCGCAAAATCAGTTGTATTCTAAACGATGCCCCATTTAAGGAGAAAGAAGAAGAATAAAAGTAAAGAGGGGAAATGTGTTCTTTGATGAAAATTTCAAAATTAGATTATATACCAAACTTGTTGACCAGAAAAAAAAAAAAGATTATATCTCAAATGTCTTTTTATTTTATTTGTTTGAACAACACCTCTCTTTGTCTAATTAATTAGAGTGTGCATCTAAACAAAATAATTCCTAAAACGCGATTAATATTTAATTCATCAAGTATCCATTGCAAGGACAAAAACAATTTGGGTATCCACTGTTTATCCACCACCAACTATCCACTTATATTCCAACTTGGGCGTTTCAGCACCATGTGAGAAATAAATCCCATCTTCTCTACAATCCCAAAAGTTCTTTACACCGAAACGAAGACCACTAGTTTGTACGCCAATATTTGCTGTGAGGAGCTTTTTCATTTTTCTTGATTAATCTCGATGTGAGCTTTCTTTCTTTTTTTTTTTTTTTTTTTTTTTTTTTTTTGTTAGGTATGATATAAAAATAAAAGGTGGTAATTTATACTACCAGGTCAAGTTCATGCATTTAATTTTGCTTCTATATTTAGATTTTTACTAAAAGAATAACGTACGTTTTTTCATTTTTTTTTTGGACCGAACGAAGAATAACGTTCCTCGAAAATTTCAATTTTATTGGTAAGTTTCGAAAAAGAAAAGAAAATTCAGCGTTCAACTTTTACGTTTATAATTTTGCTTTAATGAAGTGGTTGTATTTTCTTTCCGATGCAATGCAAGCAGCCAAGCACATAACGTAACGTAACGACGTATGTAAATAAGCTTTGTTTTTGTTAGCAATAAATAAACCACAAACACATTTTAACGTATCAACAAAACCATTATATCTTTTATATATAGCCAAGATAGTACAGTAAGTTTTAACATAGTCTCGAGAGTACATACACATGAAACCGTTTCTACATACATACATAAATATATACCATTGACCATTGTGCGAGTGTTTATCTCAGTTTTGAGAATCAGGACCAAATCAAGAACCGAACCAATTTTTTAAAATAGATCAAAACCAATCTTCTCTCCGGAGTTACTTCTTAGAGACGGGAATGGATACCAGGAGAGGCATGGATTTTGCCCGACCCGAAATACGATTGAGCATAGTCTTCGATATTCTCTAACCTGTCATCAATCAGATCCAAGAAGTAGTTTAGAGCCAACAAAAACGAAAGCTTTGGTAGTATTCATAATAACTTCAAATATCAAAAGTTTAGTTTACCTATAGACATAGTTTACCATAATGCCTCCACTTTGATGAATCCCTTTCTCCGACCGATCCGCCATCCAATTTATTCTTTCAACCATCTATCAACACAAACATAAAAGCTTTATCAATATGAATCACTCTGTTTTGTCTGTAACACTATACGCATTCACTGGACTTACTGCTCCATTTTGCAAGTGGAAGTTAGCAACAGAGTCTAAAGCTTTCCCTCTCTTCTTCTCTTGCAAGAGGTACCTATGAAAAATTTAACACAAAACATTAGAGTTTTATGCATAAATGATTCATTCATAAGAAGTTAACCATAAGATTATCCAAGAATGAACATACCTAGCACATAACCGCATGAGAATAGGTTCCAAAACTGGCAACATGCGAGGCGAAGTAGCCCAATTGCTGTTCTTTGCCGATAGCAAATTCATCAGAACTTCCATGCCGTTGCTACCGAAAGAAGAATCACTGTGTAAACAAGATCCTGAGTTGATGATGCTTTGATCTTGATTTTTGTGTAAAATTCATAAAAAGATTAAGATTTTTTCTTACTCTGATAGACTCATGAGAGCTTGTTCCTCATCTGGTAGTAATACTCTCTCGCTGAAAGTAGATGAAGGTGAATTGCTCTGTGTGCTACCACTGTGATCATCTCCAGCAAATCTTGACTGAGATGATAACTTCGAAAGGAGCCATTTCATGAATCCAGGAATGGGGCTGAGTGTTGCAAATGTCTGCAACCAAACAGCACAATTTTGTTGAGCAAATTCTCTTTTTCTGGTAACATACATTGCATACAAATTAGTCAAAGTACTCACAGAAACATGTGGCATGTCTTTCTTCACCAACGTAATCACTCGTTTGATCAGAAACTTCCCAAGGTTTATCCCAGCCAAGCCAGGCTTCAAACACATAAGACAGCAGTCAAGAACAAAAAAGTATCAATGAGAACAAAATGCAGATATTCAAGAAGAGTGTGTACATACCTGAGTTGAAGAAATAGAGTAAAACAAAGCGGATGTTGCTTGGTTCTCTGGTATGGGAGGATTGTCCCACAAAACTTCCTGCAGCGGCAAATGAAACTTTTTAGTTACATAGCTACAGAATCCAAACTACGCTGCATAGGATCAAGATTAGTTTGACCTGAATAGTCTGAGCAACGGTTTCCATAAGAGCAACTTCGATAAAAATAAGTGGCTCACCTGAAAAAAGTACCAGCGCAAGATTGTCAAAGAATGCATTCAACTTATACAATCAAAGAAACATTGTAACCAAAGCAACTAACTAACCAGGAATAGATGGATGAAAGTATCCAAAGCATCGACGACCTATCCCTAATCTTCTTTTAAGATCCAAGAGGTTGCTTATAGGATGCACCGCCTTATGAATAAAAACGTTATCAGAACTGTTTAAACCATACTGTAAATGGGAAGATATACTAATGCAATACCTCATACGCGACGATTTTCTCAAGCAATGAAGCAGGATCATCCCAAGTGATTTGATGAAGCTCTAGAGTGGCAGGACTAAGCCACATGCCGAGTTTCTCCTTAAGATATGACTCTAATGTTCGAAGAGACGGCGAGTTTTCTTTTCTACACATTAGAAACAACAACCATCAATGGCAGATTCAACAAGAAAGATCATTCACATAAACAAGAAGATGGGAATTGCATTACGTGAGAATCGAAAGAAGATCAGCGCGGAGGATGGACAAGAATCTCAACCCTCCTGGATGTGTATTCAACCTCTCAAAGAGAGTTTCATAAGTTGGCTTGAGAGCATGTCTCAGATTCCACTCAATGCGATAGAAAACAGAAGACAAAGCCTCCTTCTTCGGAGAATGGACTTGTTGTCCTCCATCGTCACCTTTAAAGAGTGCTCGCTCGCTCATCAAGAGAGATCATACAGAGAGTATCAATCAAAAGACGAAAAGGTAATAGACTTACTGGATGGAGTTTCGAGTCCAAGATATTGCTTGACGAGTTCTCGGACTTGCTCTCTGTTAACATCATATTCTTTGGCTAATGCAAGCAGTAGTTTCTCACGGTCTTCAAGCGAGAGGCTAAAGTAACCCTAGAAGCATTTTTAACCATAAGTCAACAACACATCAAAGGACGTAATCAAGAAGATATTTTTAATAGTTTGTTGTTACCTCTTGAAAATCAGTAAGAGTAATGTCTATTACACCTGTCTTACTAGCTGAGATAGCTGAGTGCATTGTTTCACGAACTACATCATATGACCTTAAGCAATATAACACAAAGTAATCATCAAATTGTGAATCAAGATGAAAGAAATCTATTTTGTTCTTTTTCAGATATCAAATTTACCTTCCTGTGTTACCAAAATCACTAGAAGTTCCGATTCCTTGATTGGAATTTCGCACAATATGATCATTCTCTTGAGGATTAGATGGGATCTCCTTCTGACATAAAGTCAACAACCATTTATTTTAGAGCAAAATAACAGACAAATTGGCTTTTCTCATTATTATATTCATATTCTCTTTACACTAACTAGTACTCAAGCTCAAGAACAAAAACCTTCTTTTCTATACAGAAGCTTCAATTAAACCCCCAAATCCATTCCTTTCTTAACCAAAAAATAAAATGTTCATGTCCACATGATCATAAATTGGTGAATTAGGGCATAATCGGCGTTATTAGCAAAGCAATTCAAACAAGGAAGAGAGCTTACGGGAAATTGAAAAAGTGAAAGTTTTGTGGGATTGGTAGACCTCATCCTAGCACGCATCAGAATCGCCAGGTTTTTCTTGCTCATCTCTGTTCCAAATTGATCATCATCATCATCATCGTTAAGATTTCATCACCAAAACAGAGAAATTTAAAATCGAATTTTAAAAAGTGAAAAAAAAAATTTTGAAACCCAGGAAAAAAAAAGAAAAAGCGATTGGCATCAGAAATGACAGGAACCTTAAAATCTGGCCGTTCAAGGATCGCAAAAGCAGCAACAAACTTGAGATTGTCTTGTCTTTTCAACGGCTATCGTAAAGGCATAGACAATAAAACGGTGTCGGATTTGACCTCGCCGACCACTTCACTTGATGTCTTGATGATCCATGAATAAGATTATTTTCGTTTAGTTTTATTTTCACCATGTTTTGAAATTCAAAATTTGCTAATTTTTAAGTTTAAGTAAGAAATACTATATCATTTTGTTGGGTAAGGGATAAACTTTGCTCAATTTAAAATAATTCAACTAATAACTAATAAGTAAGGTAAATCATCTAAATATAATTTTCGGTGTATAAAATAAAATCGCATTTAACTAACCTATGGCTGAGTAAATAATAATCTACATAACTAATAAGACTTTAACACTTTCCAACATTTGACACGTGGCATTCTCCTCTTTTTTTTTTTTTTTTTTTTCGCCTAAAAACAAAACGACGTCGTTTTGCGTCTCTCATATTTTTTTTTCGCCCAATACCAAAACACCAAAACGACATAGTTTTCCGCCTCTCTTACCTGCTTCTAAAACGACGTCGTTTACCGCTCGTCCTACTCGCGAAATCCACACCGTCTATTCCTTGCTTCCGCCGAGTCTGCTCGCATCCCTGACTCCGCCGTTTCATATTTCAGTGTCCTTCATTAAAAAATTCTCTCCAAATCAGAACTCGATTTCACTTACGGCTCCATCCGGTGAGACTCTCCACCTCCCCCTTCCGCCGTTTCATTCTCCTTCACCACTATAAAACCCTGCATCCACCTCCTGATTCCATCCTTCGGCTAACAGAGATATCCCGTTCCTCTCCTCCCAAAAACGGTTACCTCGCTTCGCCCACCGTCGCCATGGTTCACGGCCGTCAATTCATCATCTTCCCTTTCGACGATTTGATATTAGATCTCACTGCACAAACTCTCATAGATCGTCTGCTGCAAGATCAAGGCTTTGGATGTGGAAATGGCACATGTTCTTCACAAGAGAGACAGATCTTATGAAAGGATCAAGATGCTGAGGATAAGACGAGACAAAGGGGTATTTGATCTTTCTCTCTCTGTTTAAATTTTTCTTATGGATGATTTAAAGAGATGTAATAACATGAAGTTATGTTTGTGTGTTTTGTTAGAATCAAGAATCCTCTTCACGTATTTCCAGAGCCTTGCTGTGATGAGGAAAGCTAAAGATTTGGCTGCGTCTGGAAACGTTAGAGAACTTGAAGTGTTTGCTAGCTCTGAGGTTTGTATTTGTCTGTATCTGTTCCTGACTGATTCTGTGTGTATCATCTGTTCCTGAGGTCTGTCTTTTTATTGTATCCGTTGATAGATTCATGACTCATGAAACAATGAAGAGGCTTTTAGGTGAAGAGGACCTCGCAGTCACTCCAAGAAAGACAGCTGAGCCAAGATGGGAGGGTTAAAGATGGTGAAAAGCAAGCGCATGTCAAGACTAGAAAGGAAGGTGTGGCGTTACAGAGCAAGAACAGAGGTGATTCAAGCTTGATGGCAACAGGTCGAGTGCTGAGGAGAGTGATGTTGTAGATTTGGTGTACGAGAACCCCAAAAAGGAAGAACAAGAAGAAGAAGAGGTTGATGAAGAGACTTTCAAGGAGAGGAAAAGAGAAGAGCAAGCAGAGAAAGCTCGGTTACCCATGGAAAGGAAGAGGAAGCTACAAAAGAAAGCTGCTGCTAAAGCTGCTATCAGAGCTCAGAAGGAAGCTGAAAAGAAACTCAAGGCAAGTTTTACATATTATTAACTCTTTTTCAAATCCATTTCTCATCATCTGTTTCTAAATTATTTGTTTTTGTTTTGTTTTGTTTGCAGGAGTGTGAGAAGAAAGCGAAGAAGAAAGCTGCTGCTGCAAACTCTCCTGCTCCTTCAGAATCAGACCAATCACGAGAAGCAATCAGTGAAAAGGTTACGACTTTGGCAGTCTCAGGGAACGAGAGACACCAGAAGGAGGAGAAATTACTGTTTCCAACGCAGAGATCTTTCAGGTACAAACACCGTGGAAGAGGCACAGAAGCTCTCCCTAAATAAAGGTTGAAGGTGAGTTAGTTTCAACACTCTGAATATAATTCGTGAATCGTGATGCGAGAAAAGATTTTCTCGAAATCCTTGGCGGTTTAAATATAAATCTAAGAAAGCGGGAATATGAGACAATCTTACATGTCAAAGTTGTTTTGCAAATTGGGAATATGGTCGCAGCTTCTCAAAGTAAAGCACAATTGGAGATTCAAGCTTAAATCAGTGAAAGAGAAGAAAAAAGACCGAACAACGATTATTTTTCCAAGTTGGAGCTATGGAAAAAAGAAATAACATTTCAAACTGTGATTTCAGGTCTCAAGGAAAATGATTTTCAACCATTCTTTGTCATGCCTAACAATGCTAAAGCTAGAAGGAGCACAACTACAAACAAAACTCAAATCAGAGTCTTGGTTAATGGTTATGTTAGTCATGCTGTTCGGATCAGAGGTGATCAAAAGGACTGCAATGGGACTTCACATGGGATGGTATGAGGTGTTTGTCACAGTTCTTATGGTCTGGGTTGGCTTTTCTCAGTTTCAAATTTAAAGTTTGGCCTCTTTCTCATTGTTGTTAACGGTCTTAATCTGCTTACTTTTTGTTCATTTTCTTTTGTATAGTTGAACAGTAGTGATTTAATCTCCAACTTCTGACCGAAAATCAAAGCCCTTCTCGACGGAAAGTGATTTAATATCCAACTTGGTTACTATATACATGTATATACTTCTACAGCTATTGTTTTATTGTCTAAGTTATGTATAGCTCAGACTATGAAGTCCACAGTTCGAAAGATTTTATATCTTAATTATGTAAATTGTGTTACTTTTTTGGACCTACGATTTATTACTATAGTATACTCTTCAGTCTTTCAGAATTATCTTAACTCATATTATTATAGTATGCTCTTCAGTCTTGCAGAATTATCTCAACTCATAAGTACAATTGATATATGCATATTCTAAAAAATGCTTACAACATTGAAATGATTCATTCTTTAATCAAAGGATGTCAATTAAAATCAGAGAAACCACTAGAAACATTTTATCATGCTCAAATTAACATACTTTAAAGGCATTTCAACAAATTTACACAGATTGGCTCTTCCTGTATATTCTGTAATTTTTTATGCGTGAAGTGTATAGGTAAACACTAATAAATTTAACATTTTATGTACATTTATTAATTTATGACACATGAGACCAAAATTAGCTCCGACATAGACTTATATCTTAGGCATAATTGGTTCTAATAACTTAAGAAAACAAAATTAATGTAAGAAAAACCAATCCTCCGACCAGGAAGAAAAAGGTGACTAAAGAGACTGTAATCAGAATGAGATTAGAGTCTGTTTTGGTAGTTATATTTTACTCAATATACAATTTGTGTGCAGGTTCATACCTTATTGCAACATACAATTTAAAAACAAAATCCCGCGCATTGAGCAGGTGCCCTCCTAGTCTTTGTTAACGACTTGTATAGTTGTATTGTATGTAAACGTATTTCATCAACCAATTTTTTTTGTCATCGTATATAATCAACAGTTGTGCATATAGCAACCTAATAAGCCCAATGGGTCGAAATTTATGGTAGGCCCATAAACGTTCTGCAAGATCTACAAGACTTCGCGTACGGGCCACGCAAACAAAAAGGAAAGAGATTTTGCAGCCCAAACGTATTTAAACAAATTGAAACCTCAGACCTAATTTTCTTCTATTGTAGCCGTTTGTTGAAGCTTGAAAGAATGACGACGAAGTTGGATATTCCAAGGGATTTGATAGAGGATGAGATTCTCCCTAGGGTTTCGATAACATCTCTGAGAGCAGTGCGATCTACTTGCAAAGAGTGGGAGGCTTCTACCAAAACTCAGATTCTTGGTAAAGCAGCAAGAGCAAGCAAGCCCTATTTAGGGTTCATGTTGATGGATTATAAGGTTTGTTCCTTGAAATTCGATCTCCATGGACTCCGAAACAGCGGAGAGTTCGTTAAACCAAATATAAAGCAAGTAAGTATACTTGACCAAATCGAGATATCTCAAGTATTTCACTGCGCTGGCTTACTGTTATGCGTCATCAAAGACAACAAAGGGCTTGTGGTATGGAACCCTTACATGGGTCAAATAAAGTGGATACAACCAAGAGACAAATACGAGATTTCTGATGTATATGCTTTCGGATATGACGAGAACCGTAACCACAAAATCTTGAGGATTTTCTTTGACGACAATCTTAAAGTTTCGGGGTACGAAATCTACGACCTTAGCTCTGATTCATGGAAGGTAGTCTATGACACCCCTGCATGGGATTGTGATACATGGATTCATGAACAACCCGGTGTGTCTTTGAATGGAAACACTTATTTTTTGGCACAAGATGTAGAAGCAGTTATACCATTTTATGAATATTTTTGGGAAGAACATGCCGACGATTTTTTACTATGTTTTGATTTTACGACTGAGAGATTTGGACCGCATCTGCCTCTGCCTTATAACGACAATAACGTGTCTCTATCATGTGTGGGAGATGAGAAGCTCGCCGTGTTTTATCAACGTTCAGGTAAATGTCATGTTTTAGAGATTTGGGTCACAAATAAGATTGATCCCAATGGTGTATCAATATCATGGAGCAAGTTCTTGGGACGTTTTGACGGTGGTGTTAAGGTTTATGACATTTACGGTGGGAGTTTTTTCATCGACGAGGACAAGGAAGTTGCCGTAGTTTTCGACGTAGACAGACCTAAAGGGTACAAGACTTGTCTCTACCCAGCAGCTCACATCATTGGACAAGATGGATATCTCAAATCTTTGAGTATCGGAGAAGCCCTGAATCTCGGGACGCCTGACGAATCTGGATATGTTGAGGAGAAATATCGTTTCCCACTTGTGTGTTCTTCATATGTTCCAAGCTTAGTGCAATTGTAAATAAACCAACCGGGCTAAACCATCCCGGCTTTTTGCAAGACAAAGGTTCCAACAAAGAATGAGTTATAAAAAAATCTGAAAAGGGTACACTGTAAAAGTTGACCAGAAGCAAACTGAGTTCATGTTTTAAATCTCTGTCTCTCTCTCTGATTAAACTAACAAACTAAAAGCTGCACGAAAATAGCTTCACATCACACACACAAGAAGCTCTAAAGTCTCACCCAATGCTCATCCTGTTCTTCTGCGTTTTGGTGCTGCCACCTGAAAAAAGAAAGTTGCTGTTAAACACCATAACTTGCAAAGCAGGAAAACAAAAGGGTCTCAACATCAACAATATTTGTATCACAAACTCACCTCAACATCATTAACCTCATCATCATCAACCTCGTCACCATTAACCTCTTCATCACGGCTACTGCATGCAGAACAGAAGTAGTGTTCAAGCTTCTTGACTTCTCCATCCGTCATGCCTATACATTCCGAGTGAAACCTACAATGACATAAGTCGCGATCCCGCAAGATTGTTTAGCTAACTTCCAAAAGCCAATACCAACTCTTACAACTAATAAACAGGACTCTAAATAAGTTTATTATGTAACCAGAGACTATCATTTAGACCATAAATTTAACAAGACTAACAAAAGCATTTACCAGTCATTGCACTTCTCACATTCCACCATCAATACATCCGGATTATACGCTTTATTACATAAGCAGTACCTTCATTAGTCAAAGCAAAATCCAAAACAAAATAAGATAATCAAAACTCATGAAGTTAACAAAAGAGAAGGCTTGATTCACACACCCAATTACTATAATATACACTTACACATCAGCTCTCTCAGGGACATAAACGGCGCTATGAACCTTATACTCGAACCTACAATAGTAATCATGCTCCCTAATGCATTTAAGTTCCATAAAGTCGTCAAGGGTGTGAACGATGCATTTGCCTTCAATAGTTTCCACACTCTGAACATCATCGCGGTCAGACAAGAGGAGCTCTCTCTCTCCATAGAAATTTTGCCTACCGTGATACAAGTCATTAGGACGGTAGTACCATAGAACACGCACCTTCACCTCGTTCTTCTCCACATGCAATTCGATCTTCTCAACAAGCGCCACATAAGATGGCTTACGAGAATTCGGTGAACGCATAAACACACTATCTCCCGCTGCAACAAAAAAAAAAAAAAAAAAATGAAACAACTCAACAATCACATTTCCACACATATTGATAAACAGAGAACAATCTCATAAAAACATTGTTTCTTCCGGATATTATAACTCATAACATTCAACTAATCACAATTCTCCCGCTGCAACAACAACTCAACAATCACATTTCCACACATATTGATAAAGAGAGAACACTCTACAAAGAACAATCTCACCAAAACATTATTTTTTTTTCGGACTATTGCTCATAACATTCACCTAATTACAATTCAATCACTTTCCAATATAATTCAGTAAAATGATCCTTCATAATCCAAAATATCACATTTTGCATCCAAATTGATAAATTGGTCAACATTTATACAAAAGATACATATATTTCCCGTTTTAATAGAACGTTACAAGGTCAGACCAAAACATATCCAAAACAATTAAATGAGATGATAAAGATTCCATAAAGCTAAGATTTTAAGGAATTAATTGCTTGTTTGAATCTAAACACAACCCAATTACACAAAATGAACATTTAATAGAGTGATGGGATATGAAATGGTACCTTGAACGACAATTTTGGTGCCTCTGATAGTATACGAATCGATAACTTGCTTGTGCACCTTGCTCTCTGAAAGTTTAGCAGATTTTTGAGTTTTTTTCGAGAATTTATGAGTTTTTTTCGGCATGATATCTGTTTTTTCTTCCCTACCGACCGGCAAACTGGATTTTGTGTGTTGTCTCTCGTTATAGAAATTTTCTGGAAGATCGGAAGCTTGAGATCTATGGGAAGAAGAAGGATGAAAAGAAAATCTCAGGGGAATCGAGAGATAGATCTGCAACCCTAGTTCCCCTCTAGGGTTTTTTTATTGTGTTTTCCTTTTTTTGTTCATCCTTGTAAAAGGAGATTACAAAACCCGCCGCCAAACGAAACGACACCGGAGCGAAAAGCCCACACGAAAACAATACCGGAACGAAAAGCCCACACGAAAGATATAAAAGCCCAAAAGAGGAAAACTTATAAACGCAGTACAAACTTACAAAGGAAATAGCAAAGCTAAAATCCATAATTCTTCATATCGAAGTTAATTAAGCTTAGAACGAATAAACAGCCGGAAATCTTACTTGAAGAAACCAATCTAGAAAGACTCTTGCATTATTGTTTTTTCTCATTGTAAGGATTCGTTTCTAGATTAACTTCTTCATATCGAAGTTAATTAAGTTTAGAGCGAAGAAACACTAGGAAATCTTACTTGAAGAACGAATCTTTATGGTAAGAAAACTCTTGCATTATTGTTTTTTTTCTCGCCATAAAGATTCGGTTCTACAAGTAATATATTTGGCTGTTTCTTTGTTCCGGGACTTAGTTAGAGTCTGACTTTCAGACTTGAGAAATTTTAGTTGCTAGCTTTGATATTTCCTTTGTTGTAAGCTTGTAGTATGTTTGAATGTAAACTTTCTTCTTTTGGGTTATATCTCATTAGTGTAGGTTTTTGGTTTTGGTGTTGTTTTGTTTGACAACGGATTTTATAATCTCCTGCACTTACAAACAGTGTTGATAAAGGCATAAGGCACTATGAATTTTGATGAGAATATACATGTATACCACATTTATGTATAAAGTTTAAGCTAACAAATAATTTAACGTATATACACATTTATGTATAAAGTTTAAGCTAACAAATAATTTAACGTATATAATTTAATTAAAAGGAAATTAAAGGGAAATGTTTTGGCAAACTAAAGATTGTAAGTTCACTGGAATTTACAAGAAGAAACTTCTAGAATTTCTGAAGAACGACAGAGTTGGCGAGACCAGCTTGTTCAATAGTGTGAGTGAGATCAGTCAACGGCGTAGGCGGGAACCCCATTGTCTGAAGCTCCAGGTCGAGAAGGGTCGATGAAACCGCGAATGTCGTTCACCGTGTGGTGGTGACTGAACTTGGCCACGAGGCTTGTCCCATCCACTAGCCTAATCTGTATCGATGTGGTTGGAACTGTTTCATATATCACAAGACTCGGAAACGGTGCTGGTGCTAATTTAATATACCAACCTTATAATCCATTCATTTCTTTTGAATAAATAATTTTTGTTAACGACTTGTGTATGTGAATATAGCAACCTAATAAGCCCAATGGGTATAAATTTATGGATGGCCCATAAACGTTCTGTAAGATTTACGAGACTTTGCGTATGGGCCACGCAAACAAAAAGGAAAGAGATTTTGCAGCGCAAGCGTCTATAAGAAAAGTGAAACCTCAGACCTAATTTTCTTCTATTGTAGCCGTTTGTTGAAGCTTGAAAGAATGACGACAAAGTTGGATATTCCAAGGGATTTGATAGAGGATGAGATTCTCCCTAGGGTTTCGATAACATCTCTGAGAGCAGTGCGATCTACTTGCAAAGAGTGGGAGGCTTCTACCAAAACTCAGATTCTTGGTAAAGCAGCAAGAGCAAGCAAGCCCTATCTAGGGTTCATGTTGATGGATTATAAGGTTTGTTCCTTGAAATTTGATCTCCATGGACTCCAGAACAACGGCGACTTATACCAATTATAAAGCAAGTAAGTATACTTGATCAAATCGAGATATCCCAAGTCTTTCACTGCGCTGGCTTATTGTTATGCGTCATAAAATACAACAAAGGGCTTGTGGTATGGAACCCTTACATAGGTAAAATAAAGTGGATCCAACCAAGAGAAAAATACGAGAGTTTTGATGTGTATGCTCTCGGACATGACAAGAACCGTAACCACAAAATCTTGAGGATTTTCTTTCACAATCATAGAGTTTTGGGGTACGAAATCTACAATTTTAGCTCTGATTCATGGAAGGTTGTCTATGTCATTGTCAACCATGAGTGGGACATGTGGTTTCGTCAACAACCGGGTGTGTCTTTGAATGGAAATACTTGTTTTTTGGCTGAAGATATAGAAGAAGAATTTTTACTATGTTTTGATTTCACCACAGAGAGATTTGGACCGCGTCTTCCTCTGCCTTATGATGAACATAACGTGTCTCTATCTTGTGTGGGAGATGAGAAGCTCGCCGTGTTATATCAACGTTCGGGTATATGTCATGTTTTAGAGATTTGGGTCACAAATAAGATTGATCCCAGTGGTGTATCAATATCATGGAGCAAGTTCTTGGGACGTTTCGACGGTCGTGTTAAGGTTGACATTAACGGAGGGAGTTTTTTCATTGACGAGGAGAAGGAAGTTGCTGTAATTTTGAACATAGACAAACCTAAAAGGAACAAGACCCGTCGCTACCAAACAGCTCACATCATTGGACAAGTCGGATATCTCAAATCTTTGAGTATCGGAGAAGCCCTGACAACTGACGAATCAGAGGAGACATATTGTTTCCCACTTGTGTGCTCTTCATATGTCCCAAGCTTAGTGCAATTATAAATTAACCAACCGGGCTAAGCCATCCCCGGTTTTTGCAAGACAAAGGTTCCAACAAAGAATGAGTTATAAAAAAAATCTGAAAAGGGTACACTGTAAAAGTTGACCAGAAGCAAACTGAGTTCATGTTTTGAATCTCTCTCTCTCTCTCTCTCTGATTCTAAGTTACAGATGAGTAAAAGAAAAAAAAACTAACAAACTAAAAGCTGCACGAAAATAGCTTCACATCCACTCACAAGAAGCTCATCCTGTTCTTCTGCGTTTTGGTGCTGCCACCTGAACAAAAAAGCTGCTGTTAACACCATAACTTGCAAAGCAGGAAAACAAAAGGGTCTCAACATCAACAATATTTGTATCACAAACTCACCTCAACATCATTAACCTCATCATCATCAACCTCGTCACCATTAACCTCTTCATCACGGCTGTTGCATGCAGAACAGAAGTAGTGTTCCATCTTCTTGACTTCTTCATCCGTCATGCCTATGCATTTCGAGTGAAACCTACAATGACATAAGTCGCGATCCCGCAAGATTGGTTAGCTAACTTCCAAAAGCCAGTACCAACTCTTACAACTAATAAACAAGACTCCAAATAAGTTTATTCTGTAACCAGAGACTATCATTTAGACCATAAATGTAACAAGACTAACAAAAGCATTTACCAGTCATTGCACTTCTCACATTCCACCATCAATACATCCGGATTATGCGGTTGATAACATAAGCAGTACCTTCATTAGTCAAAACAAAATCCAAAAACCAAAAAAAAGATAATCAAAACTCATGAAGTTAACAAGAGAGAAGGCTTGATTCACACACACCCAATTACTAAAATATACACTTACACCTCAGCGCTCTCAGGGACATAAACGGCGCTATGAACCTTATACTCCAACCTCCAATAGTAATCATGCTCTCTAATGCATTTAAGTTTCATAAAGTCGTCAAGGGTGTGAACGATGCATTTGCCTTCAATAGTTTCCACACTCTGAACATCATCGTGGTCAGACAAGAGGAGCTCTCTCTCTCCATAGAATTTTTTCCTACCGTGATACAAGTCATTAGGACGGTAGTACCATAGAACACGCACCTTCACCTCGTTCTTCTCCACATGCAATTCGATCTTCTCAACAAGCGCCACATAAGATGGCTTACGAGAATTCGGTGAACGCATAAACACACTATCTCCCGCTGCATCAAAAAAGAAAAAAAAAAAAAAAACATCTCAACAATCACATTTCCACACATATTGATAAAGAGAGAACAATCTCATAAAAACATTGTTTTTTCCGGATATATAACTCATAACATTCAACTAATCACAATTCAATCCTAAAGAATGCATTTTTTGCAATACAATTCAGTAAAATGATCCTTCATAATCCAAAATATCACATTTTGCATCCAAATTGATAAATTGGTTAACATTTAGACAAAAGATACATATATTTCCCGTTTTGATAGAACGTTACATGGTCAGACCAAAACATATCCAAAACAATTAAATGAGATGATAAAGATTCCATAAAGCTAAATTTGTGAGGAATTAATTGCTTGTTTGAATCTAAACGCAACCCAATTACACAAAATGAACATTTAAAAGAGTGATGGGACATGAAATGGTACCTCGAACGACAATTTTGGTGCCTCTGATAGTATACGAATCGAGAACTTTCTTGTACACCTTACTCTCTGAAAGCTTAGCAGCTTTTTTTTTGTTGAAGGGTTTAGCAGATTTTCGAGTTTTTTTCGACAATTTATCAGTTTTTTTGGGCATGATATCTGTTTTTTTCCCTACTGACGGGCGAACTGGATTTTGTGTGTTGTCTCTCGTTATAGAAATTTTCTTGAAGATCGGAAGCTTGAGATCTATGGGAAGAAGAAGGATGAAAAACAAATCTGAGGGGAATGGAGAGATAGATCTGCAACCTAGTTCCCCTCTAGGGTTTTTTTTAATTGTGTTTCCCTTTTTTTGTTTCATCCATTTTAAAAGGTGATTACGAAACTCGCCGCCAAACAAAACGACGCCGGAGCGAAAAGCCCACACAAAAACAATACCGGAACGAAAAGCCCACACGAAAGATATAAAAGCCTAAAATAGGAAAACTTATAAACGCAGTACAAACTTGCAACAAAGGAAATAGCAAAGCTAAGATCCATAAATAACTTCTTCATATTGAAGTTAATTAAGTTTAGAACGAATAAACAGTCGGAAATCTTACTTGAAGAAACCAATCTAGAAAGACTCTTGCATTATTGTTTTTTTTCTCATTGTAAAGATTCGTTTCTGGATTAACTTCTTCATATTGAAGTTAATTAAGTTTAGAGCGAAGAAACACTAGGAAATCTTACTTGAAGAACGAATCTTTATGGTAAGAAAACTCTTGCAATATTGTTTTTTTTCTCAAAATTCGCTTCTACAAGTAATATATTTAGCTGTTTCTTTGTTCCGGGACTTAGTTAGAGTCTGACTTTCAGTCTTGAGAAATTTTAGTTGCTAGCTTTGATATTTCCTTTGTTGTAAGCTTGTAGTATGTTTGCATGTAAGCTTTCCTCTTTTGGGTTATATCTCATTAGTGTAGGTTTTTGGTTTTGGTGTTGTTTTGTTTGACAACGGATTTTGTAATCTCCTACACTTACAAAGAGTGTTGATAACGGCATAACGCACTATGAATTTTGATGAGAATATACATGTATACCACATTTATGTATAAAGTTAAAGCTAACAAAGATTTTAACGTATATCATTTAATTAAAAGGAAATTAAAGGAATTTGTTTTTGGCAAACTAAAGATTGTAAGTTTATTTTACCAAAAAGTGAATATTTTAAGTTGTACGCTGCTATACTGCAAGATCACTTAACGAGAGCGCGCGAAACACTTGAACTTGTTATTGTGTAAAAGGTAATTGGTTTAATGTCATTGTAAAAAGTAAAGTTGTCAAAAATAGTATGAATGATGCTTATACCTTTCACAAACATACATTTTAAAGATATCGAACAAACTATTACGCTCTTGCCCAAATATTCATATATATTTCAAAATTCTCAATATGGGTTTAACACTCGCTCTTTATATTAGCAAACTATACACTCTTAACTACCAGCAACTTAGGCACAATAATAACACAACAACTATCACACTTTGATTATCACTACAAGAAATCATGTGTGTTGCATCACTTATAAAGTGTCAAATAAACAACTGATGCATATTAAAATCACATATTTAAAAATGACACTAATTATTTGAATTCACTAATTATTGACACAAAGTATTAGAGTCACCACTTCCAAAGTCATTTATACAAATGATGGAAATACATTTACATCATTGAAAAAATGATAGAAACAACAAAAATAAATTATGCAACACACATGATTTCTTGTAGTGTATACTCTTACCAAGATAGTATATAATTGTTCCAAAATAAATCTAAACCGAATAATGAAAATATTTTCGATAAATTAAGAAAAACTATACCACAAGTCTTTTCTTCCCATATGAGAGACCACCGTTTATGGCTGCGTATAAGAAGTAACTTACAGGCCAACATTTTGTTTTTTCTGGTTACAAATAACAGTTATGAAAATCTCATAATAATGCATATAAAGATAGCCAAAAATAAAAGAGCCAAACTTCTAGAAACTTCTAGAATTTCTGAAGAACGACAGAGTTGGCGAGACCAGCTTGTTCAATGGTCTGAGTGAGATCAGTCAACGGCTTAGGTGGGAACCCCATTGTCTGAAGCTGGTAGTTCACCGGAGCTCCAGGTCGAGAAGAGTCGATGAAACCGCGAATGTCGTTCACCGTGTGATGGTGATTGAACTTGGCCACAAGACGTGTCCCATCCACTAGCCTAATCTGTATCGATGTGGTTGGAACGGTTTCATCAATCACAAGACTCGCAGACGGTGCTGGTGCTGGTACTGGTGCTGCGGAAGGTGGAGCCGTTGGTGAGCTGGTTCCGCTGATGTCGATGTTACCACTTAAAGTCCTTCCGACACCTTGAAACGAAACCCTACGCGGCTTCTCTCGTTCCTACAACAAGAAACAAGACTCAGGAACTCGATTACTCATTACATTTTTGGTGATGATGCAATAAAGAGGACTCACAGGGCATTTCTCTTCCCTTCGCATCAGATTGACATGTACAGGAGCTCTTCTATCCGCAGGCTCGAGCTCTTTCGGGCACTCAGACTTTCGAATGCTCTGCAAGAGACACAAATCAATAACTCAAAAACAGAGTTTATACTTTTTTACAATGGTACTGATTCGTTTATTTTACCTCGAGAAACGATGCATTCTCTGGATCATCCAACTTCCTCAAAGGACCATCGTCTATGGTGAATCCATTAGACCAGAAAACAATGTTGTGAACGACAGGCTCAGGCTGTTGAAGGCCAGTGGGGACACTCTCTCCTGAGAGCAATCTCCCAGTTCCGGTGAAGCTCCTCGAGCTTGATGGAGTCTCGAGAGGTCCTTCCACAGCTCCTAGCTGTCTAGCTTGGTTGAATATCTCATCAACATCATCTTTTTTCGAAGGATCCTGCACAAGCATACCACTGCAAAAAAAAAAAAGGAAATCAAATGTAAAAAAAAAAAACATTTTAGTAGACGGTTTCAGTATTTACATGAACCCTAAACTGAGATACTGAGCTAGATTTACAAGAACTCTTATTAAATCCTCATCCAGAGTGTTATCATTAATTTTGATATAATTGAACAATCAATATTGAGACACTGAGCTAGATTACAGTAAATCATGAAATTTAATATTTTTCTTGAACCTCGATCTAGAGTGGTATCATCAAATTTTGATCCAATTAAGCAATTTAAAGCTGTTTAATGATAGCGCAATTAGTGAAATTAATAATCTAATTCGAGAATTCCAGATCCAAACATGACCAATGACGATCGTCTCACTTATATCACTAATAATCAGTATCAGTCAAATGAATCAATGGATAACTGAAACCAGAGTAAAAGTTTTAAGAGTACCGACCTTTTCTCGCCGCCGGTGTAGTATTCCTGAGGTGCGTCGTCGGAATCACTGTCGGAGTCAGGTCCAGACCTACGATTGAGATCGGAAAGAGTGCGGATTTTACCAGCACGACTACTTGACGGTCTCGCCGGTTTCTTATCCTTCGAAGACATTTTCTCTCTCCGCTGCCGCAGAACAGAAAACGATTTTCAGAGAGAGAGAGAGAAGAGAGTTGAGCTTTGAGAGAGAGCTTTGAGAGAGAGAAGAAATCGAGGAATTTATTTATCAAGATATCGAACGAACGCTAGGGAGACGCTCACTAGTCACTTTTTATAATACGCGCTAGTTAAGCGCGTGGCGTTTTACTACGTGACCTCTTCTCAAATAAATCCACGCGCGCGCGTGTGGGGATGTGGTAAGCTGTCAATGAGTTTTTAACTAAAAGAGTACGAGACTTGAGATTTTTGGTACTTTGTTGGTTTTGACATATTTGGCAAGGTTACTTTGTATGACGTTTCGCTCTATTTTAATGCATGTTTTATTTTATTCTTATAAACGACTGTACTATGCCGACCCAAAAACAAAACATTATTTAGTTTGGTGGTTCAATGGAGTGAAAATAGATAACCTTCTATAATATTTTTGGTTTTCTCAAGAAATTTGTTTGTGTCAAAGAATTTTCAGGATCAGTTTATAAATGAATATGAACAAGAAATTGAAGCATAGTTTAATCGATCTTTAATAAGATTGTCTAGACACTAAAACAAAAGGAGTATTAAAATATTAAATGAACTGAAACTAGTGTCGGCTGACCCGACCAAATTCAGTTCAGACCGGGGGATTTGAAAGAAATATCCTAAGTTGTTGTTGTCCGTTTTGTATAGGATTTGGACCAGACCGGTCAAACGAATAATTTTCTTCTATTTCACCGTCAACACTCAACATCAAATTAATTTGCTCAAAAAAACCCACAGAATTGGACCAGACATGACCTTGCCCTGTAAAAAACCGGACCGGTATCAGCCTACCGACGTCTCTAGACAAGAGAGATCACATGCTTCTTGGAACAAGAGACATGGACGGTAAAAAAGTCTCGGAATAATTCAAAATTTTGGATTAGAACTTGTAAGAAAAGGAAACTTCTGTTGGGGCAATATCTGTGTGGTCTCTAACAAAAGGAGTTTAAGTCACCGTTGCTTTTAGTTTTCTAGAAAAGTTTTGAACAGTAAAAAAAGAGAGCATACTACTTGTCACCCCCAAAGGCCTCAACCAAAGATCATCATCACCTCTTCTTCTTTGGCTCTCCTGCTCCTCCTGAGTACTTTTTGATTAAGGCTTCAACATCTTTCCAGAATAAACCCTCAACAAGAACTCCATCTTTAGTCAGCCTGAATATACATAGACAAAATAAAACAAATTAGGCTATGAGACGGATATGGCTTGAGCTCGTGTTTGAACAATGCAGAGAGATAGAGAGAGAGACCATTGAGTGACACTTTTGGTTAACTGGACTGACTTCCCAGCTGAGATTGATTTTGGATCAGCACTTTCGATGGTGAGAGTGTACTGATCGGAGAATCTCGGTAACTTGGAAGATACAACCAAACCAGTGCTGGTGAATGATCCCTGCGTATTAACAAATTCGAATTTTAAGTCAGGAAATGATGGATGAAACAACCAGATAAGACATGTTTGAACTGTAACAGCCAAATGAATAATCTGTTAAGCAATTTATCATTGCAACTGAAATGGCAAAACAAAATGTTGATCTCTTTGATACCTATCTCTGACCTAACCAATGACTACTCCAATCACAGTTACATGCTCGGTATAATTGTTTTCCTTTGTCTAGAGGAGTAAAATTTCGGACAAGGTTTGGTGGAGTCTGAACTCTGAAAGGGAAAATGGAGCTCCCTCTAAAGCTCAAATACCAAACCCTAAGACTTACAACACATGTGAAGCTAGCAGAAGCCCAATTCTTGTATTAACCGTATTAAGTATTTAACTATCCGAATTTCAAGTCAGGAAATGATGAGCAAAATGACCAAATAAAACATCTTCAAATTCATAACAGCAAAACAATATGGATATCTCTTTGTTGCCTATCCTGACCTAACCAATGAGTACTCTAATCACATGTTCGGTAAAACGTATACAAATTAACTGAGAAGAGTGAATTTGTCC
This sequence comes from Microthlaspi erraticum, assembly GCA_902728155.2. NCBI lineage: Eukaryota > Viridiplantae > Streptophyta > Magnoliopsida > Brassicales > Brassicaceae > Microthlaspi > Microthlaspi erraticum. Next base: position 1,367 of record CACVBM020001716.1, on the reverse strand, counting down.
AGATGCTGGGACAAGGAAGGAAACTACCAAGGCACCAAAACAAACATTACATTCCAGAATCATCTTGAAAAAGTATGTCACATAAGACAAGACATCACCAATCACAAATACCGAAAGATACAAGAACTTGCACAGTCCGAATAATCAAGACTTCAATAAATCAAATAACGCACTGAGGAAAAGTTGGGACGCCAAACACTAACATCTACAACAAATGTGAACCTAGCAGAAGCACAATTCTCATTCTTTACGACAGAAGGAAACCACAATACAGCTCTAGATATGAAGAAGTAAATGCGGGGAAGTATGTTCATTAACATCAAAATCACATAAACTACAGCCATTGCGTTACAGAAAAAGAAAAACAATGTAACCCAACACAGCCTGCAAAGATCAATAAATTCTGAAAGAACATGTTTTTTTCTCAATAGTCAGAAGACAAACCTCAAGAGGATATGTGAACAATATCGCATTCTTCTCCTTAACGAACATTATCAGCTGCATTACCGCAGTCAACACTACATACTTGCCAGAGTCAAGAAACAACTAAATCTCACATTTTATTCTACTAATAAAAAAAGAGGCCAAAGATAATGGAATTGAGCAGTTTATATGATCACACATTCATATTTTTTCTTAAGCCAAAACACAAAAAGCTAATCGATCTATATTCACCGAAATTGCAATTGTCATTTCCCAATTCTCACTAAATTCAATTTCATCTTAACCCTAGAAACCGCAAACTGCGAGGAGAATCAAATTGGAATCAAGCAGGAAAGCAAATCCGAAGCAATAATTTGACACACACGAAGATAAAGAAGGATATAATCCGATGCAGCAGATCAAAAAGTCTCTGTTCTCAGGGAACTTCTTGTTGTAGAATTGGGCAACGAGAGCAACGACGATGATAATCGTTCCTAGCAGCAATTTCGCGTTGCTTAGCCTCACATCCTCCTTGTAGCCTCGGCTCTTAACGATCTAAGCAGCCAAAAAGGATAAAAACGAATCCAATATCAGAGAAAATTGTAGAAATCGGGGGGAAATTTTTTGTATGAAATGATTTTTGTCAGGCTTACATCGGAGACGGATTCGTCGAGGATGTTCTTGACAGAGTTGTGATCTAAGAGATTAGCCTTCTTAACGTTCTTAGTCGTAGATTCTGTCTTTTTCTCATCTTCCATGGCGTATAGATCCCGATCGAGAACAATATCAAATCTCTCTACGTTTCTTCGTAAATTCTTACGAAAGCAGGACTGAGATATTGACAGAGAGCGCAAAGAAGAGACGTTTCCGGTCAAATGACTCGATTATAGCTTTGATACGATGTCGTTTAGTAGATAATAAAAATGGGCCTTTCTTGGGCTTTT
>CACVBM020001715.1:0-22643 GCA_902728155.2 Microthlaspi erraticum | reverse complement strand
TTCTTATTTTTGTTTGAGTTTTGGGTGAAATTGCGTTTGAAGTGAATGACTAGTCAAGATGAGAAGCTGATTTAAGACTGTGTTTGTAAAATGCAGTGCAACAGTGTTTGGAGTCTCCACAGAGTCAATGCAGCTATCTTATGATACCAGAGGGAACATTGTGCCAACGATACTCTTGATGATGCAGAGTCACTTGTACAATAGAGGAGGCTTGCGTGTGCGTGGTTAACGTGTATTGTTTGAAACAATTTGCATTTGGTGTAAATAAGTATTCACTGGTTTTATTTGTTTGTCATATTTATCAGGTAGAAGGAATATTCAGGATAAATGGTGAGAATGGTCAAGAAGAGTACATAAGAGAAGAGTTGAATAAAGGTGTTATACCTGATAACATCGATGTCCATTGCTTAGCAAGTCTCATTAAGGTAAACAAAACCATTAAACTCCACAAATATGTCTTCATCGTCTCTTTTCCCTTACTTGTGTTTTCTCTCCTCTTAGGCTTGGTTTAGGGAACTTCCAAGTGGTGTGTTGGATTCACTCTCAGCGGAGCACAGATGGTGAAGATGAGTGGATTCACTCTCAGCGGAGCAAGTAATGGAGTCAGAGAGTGAAGATGAGTGTGTTGATCTTGTAAAGCTTCTTCCTTCAACAGAGGCTTCTCTGTTAGATTGGGCGATCAATCTAATGGCTGATGTTGTCGAGATGGAACATGTTAACAAGATGAATGCTCGCAACATCGCTATGGTTTTCGCTCCTAACATGACTCAGGTTCGTTTCTGTTGATGCAGCTTTATGTTTGTCAGATGAAATCAGTTGTTAATCAATGTTTTGTGATCTAAATTTGCAGATGTTGGATCCATTGACGGCTCTAATGTATGCTGTGAAAGTCATGAACTTTCTCAAGACACTTATTGAGAAGACGCTTAAAGATCGGAAAGAGTCACGAGAGAAGCTGATTCCGGCTTCAAATTCCGGTCACCGGGACCATAATGGTGATCAGAGTAGTAGTAGACAGCTGTTGCATCTCATGAAAGCTAACAAGGAGGAAGCTTTAGATAGCTCTGAGGCGGAAATGAGAGACAAAGAAGACTACTCTGCAGAAGAAGAAGAGGAAGAAGAGTCTGCAGGATATAGAGAACTTGTTGGCATAAAGAAGAAGAGTCTGGTTAAAAGCTGTAACAATGGAGGAGGTTTTGGACAGAAACAGAGTGGTTGGAATGAGCATAGGAAGAAGACCAAGGTTTCGAATGCGAGCAGTATTGTGGGACGAGTGAATTACAGAGTTGAGCTGTTCGATGCTTGGCGATGAAAAAATATTTCATTTTCTTGATGTTTTTGATCCAACTTTTGGATTTTCTTGCTTTGGGTTTTGTTGGATAAATGCTTCTCATCATGGTTGCTTGTGTGTATCAAGAAATGCTACGTTTCTGCATATAATGTCAAAGATAAAGTTTCTGTTTCTCTTCCTTTGGGTTTATATCTTCAAACTTGAAAGCAGAATCTGCATCTTTTGGTTTTCAGGTGCCTTTGACTATAAATTTACCATTTTATTAACAAAAGGATATTAAAATTAAACAAAACACAAACATATTACAATCACACTTTACTTTCCAATTAGCACATCATCATTACATGATTCTTTGGATTTTTTTTAACGGAAAAGAGAAACAATAATAGTACTAAGTACAAAGCAATTTACACCACAAAAGGTGATTATTTCTTGGTCAACGAAATGACAAGAGTGACACTCGTTTTGTTTCTGCAGCTCGCGTGCTTGGTCACATGGTGTGCATACTTGTCAAACAAGGCATCGATAATGTCTTCTCCAAAGTGAGCAACGAGCATCGGTTCACTAACCGCTCTTATACAATTGGCTTCATTGTATCCAGCTTCTTCTTCGTCGTAGTCGTCGCGAGTACTATGGCCAAGATCGAATCCATGTGTTTCAAAGTCATTGATTTCAAAAGAACCCTCGTTTCTGATCACTTCCTCGAGTTCTTGTTCGTTCGGATCATAAAACGGCATGTTGAATGATTCCATCTTTGATTCACTCACTAGTCCCTGTATATATATATTTAAAGATTGACTTGAGTTCCACGGCCAAATCAATAAAACAATTCTTGTGGTAACAAATGTTAATTACATAAACGTTATAAAAAATTAATGTGTATGATATATATACCTCGAAGACAAGGTCACGGAGAGATTTTGAAAGCAATGTCCAAAAATGGCAGCAATCTCTATACAAGGGATCATTACGAGTGTTTCTACCGATGAAGGTGAGAACCATACGTCCGTTAGAGACAACTTCTTCAGAACGTAACCTTAGAAACGTGGTGAAATCTCTTTGGAACTGATTCAAGTAAGCCTTGTATGCACTTTGAGGACTTGAGTTTGTTATGTACACATTTTCCTTATCGCTCTCGAGTTGTTCAGGAACCTTTAACCATAAACACACACATTTCGTCCGTCGTTTAAGTATCAAATAACTCAAATGTTTTTATATAACTAAAAGTTTAAAAGAAATTTTAGAAATACCTTAGAGAGCCAATGGAGGGCGTAAGAGGAATGTATGAAGTGGAGGCTATTGCGAGAGAAGAGCCTAGAGTAGAAGGAACCTGGAGCTCCATAGACGAAACACGATGTTTTGTTTGTGATCATGAGCTCCTTGTTGAAGAAAGGTACGAACTTGAAGGTCGTGTTGAAGTCGTTTCCCGGGAGATCATTCAGACAACAATCGATTTCTGGTGGGTTTTGGTTGGATTGTTGGCACAACACATTGATGGTGTTGATGATCTCAGAGATAGCCAGAAATGAGTTTTGTCCCGAGGAACAACCCAATTCAGCAACTTTGATGTACTTTGGAAAGTCTAAGTTCATCATCATTTCTTCTGTGTTTTTTACCAATACCGGTTTGGCCATTGATAAAACTCTTCTCTAAGAACCAGAAAAAAATACTAATTAAAAAATATTTTAAGACTATAATTCGTATTATGTAATTAGAGATGAAAATTGAAAATTACACCATATGTAATATCAAATCCACTTTCTATCCCTTCGATACAAGTTGTTAAAAAGAAATCCATTATTCTATGCGTGACATATAAACCTCACGTCAGACTGGACCCAGCTTCGTACGATAATGAACGACAACGATATAATATATGATTCATTCACGTTTAAAATGTGAGTTGTGTACATTTCTTTTTGTTTTATTAGTGAGCCCTTTGTGGAAAATCCTCTAGTTCTAGGAACTATCATTTTTTAACTTTATTTCTGTTTGACAAGAATCCGTCACTAACAGAACTTATACGTACGCCCTAAATACAACTACCTTTTTTTTTATAAAGAAACTAAATACAACTACCCTATTCGTACCCATAGTAAAGATTAGTCATTCTTTATTTGAAAAATATATATACTAAGAATCAGTATCAATTTAAACAGAAAAAATATATTTATAGTTTTATACTGATTACTAAGTTTTGGTATTTCTACTTCACGCATAATATATTTCGATTCATATAGAAAATAGAAACACGTTGTTATAGCAGGTATAGGTTCATTTGTTAGTATTTTGAACTTGAAAATCAAGTATATATATATAACGGTTTGAAATTTACAAATTTTGATTGAAAATGTTATTTCAATCACTGTATGATCAAATAAAACTAACTTAGTGTAAAGTGTAAACTAAAACGAAGAAAGGATATTATGAAGAACCTGAAGAAGAGAATTGGCGGAGTAGCTGTTGGCTCCATCACCACCACTCATACGTAAAGCTCTCACAAACGCATATTCATCATCACTCTTATCGTCATTAATATAGCTGCATCGCAACACACATATGTTTTAGCATGCATATACATACACATATATGGAATAATTAAATCAAAGAAAAATTAAGTATATGTGTTGTGATGATGAATTAAAGAGAAGAACCTCAAGGAAGGAGTGGTGTCGATAAATCTTGAATCCATTTTTTTGTATCGTACTTATCAATTAGTGATAGGATTAGAGGAGAATTATCAGAAGAGGTTGGTGTGTGGAGGATACAGCTCACACACTTGAATTTATAGAGAGATGGAACTTAATGAAGGTGTCACATCAGAAGGAAACAAAAATAAATACATGGATCACGCCAAGTGTACGAGTTGCTAGGTCGTTGCGCGTAAGATCAATAAACTAAATAACTAATGCCACTAAAAGATACTTACATTTTGACCCAAATAATTTAGTTTATAGTCTATAGAATATTGATTCTGAAACTATGATTTGTTATTGACTTGTGGTTAATTAACTCGGTTTACAATTGAAGTGCTTTCTCCTGTAGACAAGTTGAATTGTTAAGGATTTGATTATGAGGTTGTTATATTTATATATACCAAGACTCGAAACAATTCTTTTGAAACCTTTTTAATTTCAGAATATATAAAAAACAGTTATAAGTGAAATAAGAGTTCTGAAAAAGATATACAATCTGCTGAAATATATATAATATTACAAGTAATAGATGTATGTGCATGCATGTGCATGTGTTTCTACAACCAAACAACTTTGGACTTACGTACAAATTCTATAATCTCTCTTTGTCCTCGTTTTCGGGGTTGGTCTTACATATTTGAAGGAACTTGAAAATCGGTAGATTCAAGTAGTTGGAATTAATACCGGTTTTGGATTGTGTAAAGTTATTGACAAATTGTTGCAGAAATTAAGTTATTTTTTTGTGGTCGAAGTTTCGTCTACGGTATGATATGTGGTGGCGTGTAGTTTGATCCCTCCTAACTCCTAAGTTTGTAGTTTATGTTATTTGAGATAGAGGTAGGACCGATGGGGTGTCGTATATCTTTAACCCAATCGAAGGAAAGTATCGACGATAAGTAGGTAGTTTTCATATGATCATATCAATGACGATAAATCTTACTAACATTTTTTCTTTTGAATAAACTTGTAATCTGTTAGTAAGATTCTGCATAAGTATATCAATATTTGTAGAGGAACGGATACTCGTATGTATAACTCTAAATATAAGTGTCTTTGATTTTCATTCTCCACATATATATTAGCTTATAGTATTTGTTGTATTCCTTAACAATTAATTATCATTGGATCAAATCGGACCAAATAATAAACTGAAAACGGATATTACGAATTTTTTTTTTCTAAGATATTTAAAGTGTTCTAGATCTGGTAACTAAGGGGATATAAAAAGAAGAGTTAGAGACAAACAAGGAGAACAGCAAAAAAATGTTTTCAAGTTTCAACTAACGCGTCTATATTGTATGAGCCAAAAAAATGTGAAAAACTAAAACCACGATTTGTTGTTGGTGGTGATTAAATGTATTGGGTAATTAAAGACAAAAAGAGATAGTGAGAAATTAATACTATAGTATCCAAAACCCTCTCTCATGCAGTTTACGTGTATAATTATAAATCATTACATAATAAAATTTAGTACACTGAATAAGAACTTTGTGAACATTTAAATTGATAGTAGAATATGCAAGTTGATATGTGAGTTTCCTCAAGTAATTAAAGATTACAAAGAGAGAAAGAAGGTCATAACTGACAGTGACGAAGCTTCTTCTGCTAATCTGCAAAAAGTGTGAACAGACTCTGTGCTGACGTAGATTCCATTAATCAAACCCTGTGACATTATGGTAATACTTGAATTATCTAATCCAAAGTCCTTTTTAATCATTTAGTGGTCTTTGTTATACTACTCGGATTTTCTCTGACCAAAAAACGAATATTAGTGGTACGTAGTGCATGTATAATCTTACAATATTTGTTTGTTTGTTTGCCCAAATGTAAAGGCTTGTCCTTACACCATGTGATAGGGGTAAAACGAACGGATCCAGATATGATGGCATGCATGTGGAATACGAGTTTCCTAATATCGTTTCTTTTCGTACTAGACTATTTTCTGCCGGTCAAATTTATGGTACACCACGTTTTTACTCGTTATTAAATCGACAATCATGATCGATTAGTACATTCAAATCCTCATGTACACATCATATTAGTATTTGCAAATCAATTTTCGTGAATGGAGCCACCACGTTAACTCTCAGCCGCGGAATTATCGAGATGCTCTTAATGAAAATCTTTCAATTAAATCTTCGAATTTTTCTTTTTTATTAAAAACGAATTTGATTATTGACTTTTAATATTTTTAGATAAATATGTTAACTACCATATCCCCACCTTATTTTTGGAAGATATTATAAATTTTAGGAAGATAAATAATAAGTAAACCCTAAGATTCTTAATTGACCCTGTATTATATAAATAGATACGATCTTGGAAAAACAACACAATTTTCATTACGATTTGCAATTTGTCTTTCAATACGTAATTTTAGTTCTTAGATCTCATATTTCTTCTTCACATGTACCTTAATTGTTTTAGTTCGATCTTAGTTCTAATAAAACTATTTATGAACTGATTATTTGTTATTTTCTGTCAATATCATCTATTGATCCGCTTCTAACTACTTCCTCTCTCACTTTTGTAACAGAAAATTCATTATTTGTAAGCTGATGGAATAGAAGTTCATATATGGTCCCAAGCCAGAAGTATTCTTCCCCAAAAATAGAGGGTATGAACATCTTTTCTTTTATATATCAACTTAATATTCATGAAACCCTAATTCTAATGACGAGAGTATAACGTTTTCTGTTTTTTTTTTATTTTAGTTTCTTCAATGAAGCTGGAGGAATGGAATTGGCGGAGCCTCGAACGAAGAATGATTTCGGGAGCATATTAGCAGGTACAAAGATTTGGTTGAATCTTGAGATCATGAGAGGCCGTACCACATGATGTGCATGTGGCTTTGGATTGATTGTCTTTGCAGATCCTTATGTTGTTGTAGAGAGAATGATCATGAAGAAACAAATCATTGATGGCCGATCGGTTAATATTCTAAAACTCATCAAAAATCCTTCATCAATCTCTGTAACATATGATGTAACCTTTTGTTTTTTTTTTCTTACTTGCGCAGTAAGCTTTCTTTAGTAGGACAAGACGATTTTTGAGTTCCTGTTTCGTCTACTAAAGGAGAGAGAACCTTATTCTGAATTCTTCTTACTTTTGGAGAGTCGAGTCAATTAAAGAAAAGAGAAACACTACGAAGAGGTAATGATTCAATGAGAAGATATTTCCTGATGCTAACATGTGGCCAAATTACGATGAAATTGAGGATGAAGAAGATGACAAAGAAGAAATACAATATTTATTCACAGTCTCCTCGACTCTCTTCTTTTATTTTATCAGTTTCATCTTTCTTCATGTAAGAAGAAATACAAGAAGAAAGATGAAACTAATAAAATAAGATGTTGCAAAAATGAAAAGGATTGATAACACAAAATGATAAAGAGTACAAAATGAAATAAGAAGAAAAGACTGAATAAAAACAAGGAAAAGATGAAAGTTGGAAGACAAAGACGGAAAAAACAAAAGAAACAGAACAAAAGAAGAAAATATTTGAAGAATATGTGAACAATAAAGAAGTTGAAAAAAAATCAAAAGATAAAAAAAACGAAGAATAAGAACACAAAGACAGTTGAAAAACAAATTGTAAATAAAAGGAAGAAAACTGATAAAAAGCAGGAAATAATAAGATGACGATGAAGAGAAAATTAAAAGAGAATAGAAAGTTTGATAAGAATAAGAAAAAAAATAGTAGAAAATGAAGAAAAAATATGAAGTAAAAGACAAATTAAAATAAAAAGATAAAATAGGGTTGAGGTTTATGATGTACGGTTTATACTGATGGGCGTAAAATTTAGTTGTTGATGCATTTAAAAATTTTGAATACACTAAATTACCGATATAAAAAAACTTATGTTAAAAATAAAATAAAAGTAAATATAGAACCAATTTCTAAAATGTGGGTTCGGGTGTACAGATTGGCGGGAGGGGGGACCGGGGGCGGAGGGTGTTACACTATGGTGTTTGGGTTGTTTAGGGGGTGGTGTTACACTGTAGGGTTTGGGTTTAGGATGTAGGATTTATATTGATGGGTGTAGGGTTTAGTTTTTGGTGCATTTTAAAAACTTAAATTATTATAGAAGAATTTCATTATAGAAAATCATCTTATTATATAAAGCTGGATGCGCAACGTGGTTGCGACACGTGATTTTTATAAAATATAGGATTGCGACATGTGTCACTTTTAATATTACGTCCGTTAAGATCGTGACACATGTCTTGAGAAAAAGGAAAAAAAAATTAAAGGGAAAATTTTAATCTTTTATAATAAAAACGAAAATTTATATAATAAATTGAAAATAATGTAATAAAAAATACCTATTAGTATATGGAAATATGTAAACTAAATACCTAAAAATGTATGAAATAAATTACATAAACCCCTATTTTAAAAATCTTATTAGTACATGGAATAGGTATGTAAACTAAATATCATAAACATATGAAATTGGTTACATGAACCCCCTATAAAAAGAGAGCTACTGTATTCTCTTTTTCTCATTCACAAACTCATCAAAGCAAATTCAGCAAATCTCTTTGATTCTTTTCTCTAATTTTAAAATCATGTCTTTGAAAGTTCAAGAGAACAGTGGAGATTATTTGACTCTAGGTCAATTGGATCGAAATCGAAATTATCGCTGTACTATTCTTATGAGTTGAGCTTCTATTACTTGATGAAAAGGTTAGTAACATCTTATTATATTGATATAGATAATCTTATTATAACATTGATTAACATTAAAGTTTTACTTTTGTTTGAAACAGGAAAACACAATTCAAGTTTTTGTGCATCATTCACTACTTCAAAATTTTGAGATCAGATGGCCGAAGGAAACATCATCAAATTTGTAATTTTAATCTGCAGTCTGCTCATAAAAAAACTTCTATTACTTGATGAAAAGGTTGGTAACATATTATATTGATATATACCTTATTAAGAAAAGGAGGAAAAATAACTCTCATTAAGAAAAGAAAAAAAAAACGAAAAATAAAAAAAAAATTGTTACATCCATTACGAAAAGGAAAAGTAAAACATATTTCAAATACGAAAAGGAAAAAATAATAATATATAGTAAGTATAGCCTTCATGATTTAATTGTGTGATTCTATTTTTGATTAAACTTCTCTCGCATTAAGAAATAAATATAATGTATTTGAAAGTTCATGATATCAATGAAGAATATTTAACTCTAGATCAGTTGGATCCAAATCAAAATTATTGTTGCTACTTGTGTCTAATATTTTGAAAACAAGTGTTAACACAAGAAAATTGGAAAAATGTATAAAATAAATAACTAACAAAATAATTAGAAAACAACTAACTAATAATGGAAAGGAAATTTTATAATGGCCTGAGTCAAAAACAAAAGCTGAAAAAATAATATAAATAGAAAACTAATAAAATAATTATCGAGCAACTAACTAATATTAACAGGAAAAAAATTATAATGAACTGATATTCTAATTTTAATTTTTTTTTGTTAGGTAAAAAAATATTAAAAAAAGATTTCATCAACCGAAATCTCTTCAATGGAATAATAAAATTTTCACGAATTAATCAATCAATCAAACTTACACATGTGTAAGTCTTTCAATTTTAGATAAAAGTAAAAAGATAACAAATTAATTCATTTTTCGTATCATGAATTCAGAAAATATGTCAATTATAATAAAAATGTAAAAAGATTACCAATCTAATATTATTTAGAGGTCTTTTATCGGGTTTTAATATTAATCTACTTACTTTTAAAGTGTCAAATTTATTTAATTTTTTCTATGATTTATTTCAAAAATTGTATAATAAACTCGCGTATACGCGGGGCCTAATCTAGTTTATTATAAAAAGTTATACTATTTGTCTTATTAAAAACTTTAATTAATTAATGTATTTTAAAAATATTGTACCCGTACAAGGTGCGGGACAACCACCTTGTATAATTTATGTTTTGTTGTATTCATTTCAAAAAAAAAAAAAAAAAAAAATTGAGCCAAATGATGCTTTCTATTCGAGACGGGAAAGGACGAATTTTTCAGTTAACCCCTTGACAAATTTAAAGAAATAGACGACTGATATATTCAACCTTAAAACCTAAATACCTACTCCTACAAATAGTTTTCAACCAAAAAAATTCCTGAGATTTGGTTTAGAGTTCTTTTAGGTTCAGGATCAAACTTTTAAACTATGTGTGGTAAAGTCAAATTCAAATCTGATGATACCAACAACATATTTCTCTAATATACTAATTACAATTTAATATTTACTAAACGCGTTTGAACAATATAATTTGCTAAAAAATATGTCTTGCCCTATGCCTCTCATGAGGCTGGTGAATCAGAATAAACTCTGGGATGAGCCCTAAAGCATGCATCGCCACTTCTCTCAACTCAACAGCTTGAACAAAAAAATATAAATTGGCTGATATATGGGATTTGGTTTATAAGGCATAAATGATGAAGCTTTCTTTTACACACGTACGTACATTTGTTTTCTTCTATGCTCTGATGGTTTGGTTTCGTTGCTTATGGACATATATTGTGTTATCAGTTATCCACTTCATGTTCATCTCTCTATCTAAGTGAAAAGTACATATCTTCTAAAACTTTCCTCTCAAACTTCTGTCACCACTAGCTAGATGAACTTAAGAAGAATGCTCTGCTTGCTCGCACCTTGGTTAGTAATCCATCTAATATCAATATTTTGCCCTCTTCCAAAGTTTTGATTCAGTATTTATATCATCGCGTTACCTGAATCTGTGAGCTTATTGTTTTTATACGTGATTATGACACTGATTAAGCGTCTTCTGCTAGTTTCAAATACTTTGTGTGTTTACGAAGTCTCGTTTGAACAAACCGTGTGACAATACTCGAATTAGCGACATCAAATCCCTTCTTAGGTGATGATTGGTTCTCCCGCTACCACCCGCAAACGCAGCGTTTGCGGTTCGTAGCGGTTCTTAGCGTTTTATAACAATCACGACAACCGCTTTCAACCGCTCTATACCACTCTGTACCGCTCTATATCGCTGAAAATCAAAAGCTCCTTTCCGCAAGCGTTTGCGGTTGCGGGCGGTTGCGGTTTGAAAAAAAAAAAAAAAAAACATAATATCTCCAAATTTGGAATAAGGGTATATTTTTTTGAAAAATACCATAATTATGTTTAAAAATTTCGAAAATACCCTAAATTTTTTCTGTTTTGAAAAATACACTTTTAAAATGTAAAAAGTATGTTTTGACGTGATTTAAACAAAAAAATAATAAATAATTACAAATTATAAACGAAAATTTAAAAAAATAATAAACTAATAAGTTTTTTTTCAAATAAATATAGTATATGTTAAACTGAAACAAATTTTAATATTTTGGATCTTTATATAAACAACTTAACCTCATACACATTCAAACCAAATGAAACTTTAAATAAATTAAAACTTTACATATATTTAAAGTTTATAAATTATTAAAAATTTAAAAGTGGAGAAATATATCTTTCATTTTTAATGTTTATCTTTTGAAAAATTTAAATATTTTTGAAACTTTGCATAAACAACTTTAATCTCACCCCATTTAAACTTTATATAAACAATCTTATATTTTTATTAAATTGTTTAAAAAAAAACTAAACAGGTAATTAGGATGTTAAAATGATACAAAATTATTATCAAATATTAATATTTTATATTTCTTATTTGAATTTCGTTTTTATTAAATTAGGAATAATCATTTTACATATAAAAAGTGTATTTTTCAAAACCAAAAAAAAAGGGTAGTTTTCAAATTAAAAATTCATCAAAAAATATATTTCAAAAAAAAAATTATTAATATGGTTATAAATGTTTTGAATAATTATATATTATTTTTATTTTAGTAACTTTTGGTTAAACCGCTCTTGCACCCGCTGGCTAACCAGTCAAAAATATCCCGCAAACGCAACCGCTATGAATTGCTATACCAGTCGTACAAACAGCTTTTAATCGCAAACTCCCGCTTCCGCAAACTCCCGCAGCCGCAAACTCCCGCAACCGCAACCGCAGCGGTTAAACCAGTCAGACCCTTAATTAACTGTATTGTACGTGTAAACGCTAGACTTTGTCTAAAATAATTAACACACAAAAAAAAGACTTTGTTTATAATACTCAGAATTTTCTGACAAAAACAAATATCATTAATGGTACGATAATGCATGTATGCATGTCTCACAATAGGTTTTGTCCAAAATGTAACGTAATCAATACACCATGTGAAAGCACGATTTAAAGATATATTCTTTCGTACTATTACCTAAGTTTAGGCCTTTCGTACTATTACCTGGCCAAATTTTTGTGACTAATGTCTAATGTGATACAGTGGTTGAAGAATTTTATTTGAATATTTTTGTTTCTAAGGATTTCAAATTTTTTAAAATTTTAAGAATACGTCGTTATTGGTTTATAAATTCCAACAATCTTATTAAAATTCATTGTTATTGGTTTGATGATTTTAAATTCCATACAAAATCCAATATTATTCAAAAAAATTGTGTGTTAATGATTTCATGAATCCATTAAAATCTTTGGTATTGGGACATGAATTTTAAACAGTTGAACTCACACAGGCCTGAACTCATATAACAAAACTTTCAAAATCATGATAGTAAAATATTTGGATAGATTTTCTAAATATACAAACTATCTGCAAATCTAACAATAACTCTTTATATATTTAAAAATTTTATCAACTTTAAAATTTTTGTAACTATATGTAAATTCATCACCCAATAACCAAACCACCCCACCCCCTAGATAGAGTTGCAAATTTTAAAAAGCTGATAGAATTGTTAAATTTATAATAAAGAGTATGTTAGAATTGGAGAGAGTTTGTATATTCAGAAAATCAATCAAAATATTTTTTTTATAATGGATTTTGAGAATCAGTTATATGAAGTGTTTTGAAAATCTTGTTCAATGTGTTAAATTGTTTAAATGATTTATGAAATCATTAAAACACAAAACTTTTTGAATAACAATGGATTTTGTGTGGAATTTAAAAATCATCAATCCAATAACAATATATTTTAGTAAGATTATCATAATTCATAAACCAATTATAGCAAAATCTTAAATTTTTTAGAAATTATTTAAAATCCATGTCCGAATAGCATTAATTTAAAAGAAACAAAGGTGCCCAAACATATGAGAGCCCAAATGAACCATGTGATAAATGCCCAAACCCAACTGAATTTTGGTCCGAGATTATCCCGGTTAAAAAAACAAAATCCTTTAGCTCATTCATTGTCTGGTAAAGTTGTTAAAATAACGGTATTGGAATATAGGCAAAACCGTTCGGATTAAACTGGGATTCGATTTGGTTCGGTAACGGCTCCGTTTAATTTCGCTAAACCGAAAGTCTTCCCGGAGCTCCCGTCGATTTAGGTCTCTCATCTGAACAATTTCAAATTCAGTTGATTACTACTTCTTGAGATTCTACACATCGATCCAGATTTCTGCTAATTTGTTTATCCATAAACAGTACGGCTGCGAATTGTAGGATTTATTCCTCTAGAATAAAGACTCTTTTGGAGCTGATGAGAATCAGTCTCATGTCGCAAATGCAGCGAAGCTTCTCGTTCGAATTGCCTTCACTGGTTCCTCTGCAACTTCCATCTCGGATGTAAAGTTAACCTCACTGATTCATAGCGTACGTTTTTACTTTTTGTGTTTTGAATTTTGATGTATTCCATCAATTTCATCTAGGGAGACTCATCTATGGTATATTCTACCGGATGAAGTGAAAAGCACATCTCTTCTGAAACACTACTCTCAGCTTCTATCGCCACCGGAGACTGATAAAGTTCTTCAAATGCGAGGCGATGATCTCAAGAAGAACGCTTTGCTTGCTCGCACCTTGGTTCGAACCACCATCGCAAGATGTATATAACAATTCTCCTTTACTCTCAATCATTTGTTCTCTTTCCAAAGATTTTTGTTCACTGATTGTAATGGTTTGATTACTAGACCAGACTAACAATGCGGTCGATCCAAGGTCCTTGATGTTCAAGAAGAATATGTATGGGAAGCCTGAGGTAGATTGGCAGAATTATAAGAACTGTAACATTCCACCATTGCATTTCAACATCTCCCACACAGATTCATTGATTGCCTGTGGGGTAACACTACATGTTCCAGTAGGTTTTTCTATTGAAGGAAATACAAAATCAGTCAAATGGTTTCTTGTTTTTTAGTTTGAAAATTTACAGTTTATTACGAATGTAGGTTGGAGTCGATGTGGAAGACAAGGAAAGGAAGATCAAACACGATGTTTTAGCATTAGCAGAAAGATTTTACTCTACTGATGAAGTGAAGTTTTTGTCAACTATACCGGACCTGGAACTTCGGCGAAAGGAATTTATCAAGTTATGGACTCTTAAGGTAGTCTTCTATGAAAAAAACATATGTACTTAGAGCCTGAATGTTGTTGTTACTTTTCAGAAATTTGAAATCTGTTGTGGTGATTGTATATCCAGGAGGCATATGTGAAAGCATTAGGAAAAGGCTTCTCTGCTGCACCTTTTAATACCTTCACAATCCAGTCTAAATCTGGAACAAAAGGAGGCTACAATCTTTACAAGGTTTGTTGTAGACTCTAATCAAACTCTTTTATTTCTGAAAATTTCCTTTGCAGTGTAAAGTATTTGCAGCATAATGTATAAACTATAAACAGACAGTACTGATACAGATTTACGATGTTTGATTGTTTTGTTTTCTCTAGACATCTGAAACGACTACCGATTCACTGGAGAAGACAAAGACATACAACAGAGAATGGAAGTTTGCTCTTCTGGATTTGACTGATTCTCATTATGCAGCAATCTGTATTGAAAATGATCAAGCTACTGGAGGTGAACACATAACTCTTGACACTAAAGAATCCATTTCATTTAATGGTTTCTTCATCACATCTTTTTTCCTTCTTGCAGGAGCTCCTATGAAGGTGATTATTCGGAAAACCATCCCTTTTGTAGAAGACGAACTCATTTCCGATATCAAACTTCTTTAGACAGTGAACCTTTCAATCTTCAGATTTCTGTAATCCTCTGTATGTACATAATCAAAGCTTTATTACCAGTAATCCTTGCACGAGCAGACACCGTCTTTAAAATAGTGGAACCGCGACGCATCTCTCACAACAAACCTGCGATCTACAATCTTGCTAACCATCTTGATAAACACATGACAGTCTTCACAAACCCTCAAGTTCTTTATCACAAGAATCTCTGTGCCTGGAACACTGTTGAGTACCGCAAACGCTACTGCTAACCTCTCGCTATGCTCACGCCTACTGCTCAAAACCTCTCCACCATCTCTATCACAGTCCGTGTCTCCCGTAATCTCCATCACAGAACTCTCCAACTCATCCAGCATCCTATAAACTTCCTCTGTTTGCTCATGACTTCTATCGCCAGCCAAAAACAAGTGAACTCTCCCCTCGTGTTCCACATAACTATACCCAGGCTCTTTCCTGAATCCTCTCTCCCTCATCATCACTCTCACTCTCCAGATCCCTTCTTGATTCCTCGAGTCCGTATATATATTCGACATCAACACATAGTAGCCAACATTCATAGGCTCAAACTCAATCACCTTTTTAAAAGCCAACTCTGCAACACCCACATTCCTATGGATTTTACACGCACCCAACAAAGCTCCCCAAACAGCACCATCCGCTTCAACAGGCATTGATTCTATAAACTCCATAGCTTCACCTACTCGACCAGCTCTTCCCAATAGATCAACAACGCAAGAGTAGTGTTCAGGTCCAGGCTCAAGCTTATACACTCTCTTCATCGCATCAAACAGCTCCAAACCTTTATCTGTCATCCCTGAATGGCTACACGCAGATAGAACCATCACAAACACCGTCCCGTCAGGTCTCACACCGCTTCTAATCATATCATCGAAAAGCTCAAGCCCGGTCTCCACCAATCCATGCATCCCGTAGCAGCCTATCATCGCCGTCCACGACACCAAGCTTTTCACAGGGATGACGTCGAAAACACCACGCGCCTTTGCCAAGTTCCCGCATCTCGCATACATGCTGATCAACGCGTTGCTCACAAACACATTCGATACAAAACCGTTGGCTTCTACTATCTTCTCCACTTCTTGACCGATCCTCTGAGCTCCAAGATGAGCACAAGAAGACAAAACGCTAACCAACGTAACCGGATCGGGATAAACACCAGACGATTTCATCTTCTCGTAAAGCTCCAAAACTTCGTGAGCTAATCCGTTCTGTGAATATCCAGAGATCACAGCGTTCCATGTAATCAAACCCTTCACAGGCATTTCATCGAACAATCTCCTACCGGATTCGACCGACCCACATTTCATGTACATTGTGATGAAACTATTCAAAACAGAGAACTCGGAATCTATTCCTTCTCTAACGCATTGGCCGTGAAGAGACTTCCCGAGCCGGAGGTAATCAGGAACCGAGCAAACCGGGACAAACCCGAGCATTGTAACCGAATCCACATTTACGCCCATCTCCTTCATTCTACGAAACATAGACGCAGCATCGGATACCTTCGAGTTCGCTGTGTAGCCAGAGATCAAAGCGTTGTAGCAAACACGAAGCTGGCTTGACTGAGGATTTTCGTCGAACACCTTGCGTGCATCCTCGACCAAGCCGCATTTGCAGTACATTGAGATTAAGGAAGTCAGCACAAAGGGCTCAGCCTCGCAGCCTACTCTGATGACGTTTCCATGGAGCTGTTGGCCGGAGACGGGGAGCGAAAGTGCGGCGCAATCAATTTCGGAAAACAGAGAGAAAGAAGGAATCTTTAATCAGAAGTTTCAAAAATCCATTGAGAGTGAAATTTTCACCATTTAGATACTTTGGAATAAACATTTGAATGAAAAAGATATAGTTTGATATATGAAAATAAAGAGTATTGCCTCAGGGGTGCTTCGTGGATAGTGAATGGAACCAGAGAGAAGGATTCTTCTTTGTCCATTGATGATCACAGCTTTACGATCATAAGATACTGATGCTTTTACTGAACAAATCAACGATGAACAACAAAGAATCGCCAGAAATATCCAGGCTTTATCTGTAAAATTCAATCCCATATCTTTTGATTATCAGACGAATAAGAAGATTCCACTGAATGAAAGAAAATTCTGTTAAAGGTTTTTGGGGTTTGTGTTAATGATTGTTTTGGAGTTATATATATAAGGAGAAAGAGAGAGAAGGTGATACATATAAGGTGGCCGTATATGTATAGGTTCAATGGAGTGTACATATCTTTTCTCTATTCTGGGAAGGGATTAAAGATAGAATTTATTGTTGAGTCTGTCTAATCTCTTTGCTTTGTGCGGGTGACTTTGAAACGTCATAAATTACTATTATCTGATTTGATTTGATTAATATCTCATCTTCCTTATTTTAAAAGAAAATATTCTGTTCATGTTATTGACTAGGTAGCTCACCCATAATATGAGGGGGATTATTTGAAAATTTGTTTTAAAAAAACATTACTTTCGAAATTTATTTATGGAAGGATTAATATTTTATGAGAAAGGAATATCAGATTTTTCAACGAAATTAATTTTAGAAGAGTATTAAACGGAGTTTCTTTTTCTTTGTAAGCAAATAAAAGGCATTGTGTATGGATATACTTTAATACTAGAGTTTGACCCGCGCCTTGCACGGGATGATATTTTCTCAATTTGATTTTATTAAAAGATGTCTATTTACATACAATTTTAGGAACATAGAGTGTTAGACAATTAAAAAAATATCAATTTATATTAGACGAAATTTTGAGTGATGCATATTTTTTTAGCCTGGTTTGATTTTTGTCATCGTTTACAGTGTGGTAATCTAACATTTGCTTTAACAACAGTTTCTCCCTTTCCGAACCCACATATATATTAAATTTTAATACATTTAAAATAATTTTATATTTTGATAAATATAAAATGGCATATATATTTTATGTTTTTATCAATTTTAAATAACTAAAATAATTTAACTTATATGATAAGTTATTAGAATTTATTACGTTTAAAATTTTGATCAAACCAAAATATTAAAAATACGATTTAATTATTTAATTTAATTAAATCAATTAAAGAATCAAATTAAATCGAATAAAAGAAATTTTAAAGATTTCCAAACATGGTAAATTTTTCTTTCCTATTTGTGATTATGGTTGATCATTATTTGGATCCTATTTTATAATAGATTTTTGAACTATTATCCCAAAATATAATCATGTGGGACATTTAACATTTTTAGAGATTTGCTTCATTTTTAAAAATTCAAACCATAGCATATGTAAAAAAAACTAATTTTCTTTTTTTAAATATTTTGATGTGATGATATAATTTATTCTTGAAAGTAAAGCTAAACAAAAATGATAGATGAATAAATTAATTTTTAAACAATTAATATAATACAATTGAATAAAACTTTCCATATTTTACTGATTGATTGACTAATAAATAAATTTTCGTCATTACCAAATAAGGAAACTGAAAGAAAATAATTTTCATTAATAATTATTTTTCTGACTAAATTAATCATATATATTTCATTCTCTAACCAAATATGAATGGCATAACATGTAATTAGTCTAGTAATGTTTGTCTTAATTAAAACTAACCTTGAAAGTGAACCTGGTGTTGACACATCAGCATGGCATTTCTGTTAATAACACATGAGACAAAGGTTTATTTTATAGTGTTTTCTCTTTTAATATATTAGCGATGTTGAAATGTTTCTTTTCTTCATAGTGTACGATTGTGGTAATGCGATGAGCATATCTTTGGTTTCAATTTGCAGCATTCATGACGTAGTTAAAGCTCTACCTTCCACGGGACTTGGTCTGTAGAAACTAGAAAAACATGCGTCTCTAAATACCATACCTCGATACATAATATCTAGAAGACTAAAACCTCTTATAAACTGCTTCACTATTTTATATTCGAGTTTGGATTTGATTTTGGTTCCGGTTTCAGTTTCTGTTCTTGTTTCAGTGACTATTTCAAACTTTTTCTAACTATGATGTACTACCTAATTATTTCTCGTTGTTTTCTAATTTAAAACCGGTCATTTGATATTTTATGTATCTTATAACAAAAATTGGAGTTATTTAAAAGAATAAAGAAATAAATTCTGTAGTTGTTAACAAACGGGTGGCTTGAAAACTAAGTTACATCCTGCTATTCGATTATAGTAAGACTAATAATGTGAATTATGCATGTCAGAATTTTCATGCACATAGCTAAATGAAATTAATAATATGAATTGGTTGACTCTTTTGTTGGTTTATGATAATTGAGATGGCGGTATGGAAACTCGTCACCGGTGTGTTCATGAAAATTAAATAATAATCGTACATTTTCAAAATCTACAAAATATGTTCAAACAACATTTTAGTTTTTTTTTCTACAATTTTGCTATCGTACAACGTTACTAATCAGATAACTCTCAACAACGATGTGATGACTAGCACAAAGAACATATTTATATGAAAATTAAAATCTGTACGATGGTAAATACAATTAAGATTAAACATGGGACCCACAAAAGCCAAACCTCCAACTCCAAGTTTATGTGAGTAATAAGCCTTTTAAACCTTTCAAGCATTCTGATGATCTTCACTATTATCTCATAGACTCATACGGATATTTGTCTTTCATTCAATATCCCACCAAGTAGATTAGTTAGCCACGTCACGCAATTGTGCTCGTCCTAGTGGTTACAAGAGGGTCCCCCCTTACTCTTTTTTTATATATTATATTATATCAATGGACGACCCAAGTGTCCATGTCTATATATAGATAAATAATGGGGGAATATATATATATATATATATTCAATTCTCGATGTCATAATCAAACACCAATCTTATACTATTCGATAAGGAATGAATTACGATGTTTATCTACAAAACTCTGACAAAACTGACAAACAATCTAAAGAAAATGATGGTACGTTACGTAACTAACTTAACCACGAACCAGTAGATTTGTAGTTTCTGTGAAAGGACAAAAAAACTTCAAATTTGGCTCCCATTTTTTCCAATGTTTAGGCTAGACTTATACGTCAATTATCCCAATCACATTATTTAAAACAGTTATTCGCCGAATCCTTGTAAAAGAAATACTTTAGGTTAGCGGAAATTATCAAATGTACATCAAGAGTTGTAATAAGAAACTTAAATGGTTGTAACGGTATTAGGTTTGAGTTCGAATCTTGTTCTAATATAGATCATTTACGTTTGTCGAATATTGGTTTTGAACTAGAAAGGTTACGAACTTACGAGTTGAAATTTTGAACCTCAAGAGTGTAATATAATGATAATTTATAATTGGTAATCCATTATCATTTCACGTAAGGCATATTATTGTATGCGTGTGTCTTGAAATGACAAGATTCGAAGTGATCTGTTTTGAATAGTATATAATTAGAAGAGGATCTCGTTTATATTGAAGGTTATACTATACGAGACAAAACATGCTGATTAATGTAATACACCATATAAAGAATTATACAAATTCTTGTTTCCGGATATATATAAAACTTCATGAAAGTGATTACAATGTCGTTGTCTTCAAAATTAATAGAAAAATAGAAAAAGGTCAAATCTTGAGTCGCATGTTGCATGGTGTCTCTTTCATGGCGGGTGTGGATAGCCATTATCCCTTGTTTTGTTATTCAACTAATTATGTCATTGAGATAAATCAAAGTTATAAAACTAAGTAACTAACTAATTTAAATTGTTCTTCTTATTTAATTGTGTGGTTTTGTAATTAATTAGTAACAAGTCTTCTAACTTAGACATAATGTTTGACAATCATTGATTGTTGCCAAGTTATTAACATGTAAGTTTCAACTAATGCGTTTCTTCGGTCAATGATTATTTAATTACATCATTATGAAAGTGGTACAGTATTCTGTTAACACACACACATCAGTGCATGGGTGATGTGTCCTCTCCTCTTAATGGAAAGTATAAACGCGTACATAGTAGAATTTTATTTTCAATTTACTAAACTGTCTAATCTAGAAATGGACCGTCAGAGTGAAAGAATGACGGTCTTTTAATTTTGCTATTTTGGCCGTAATAAAGATTGCTCATGGACTTTTAATCGTCATATAAATGTTTAATTGGTTTATTTAATTTATTAAATATTAAATACATTTTTTATATTAAAATTTAACATCTACAACTTCGATCAATACCTCAATATAATAATTCGAAAAGTTAAATTTTAAACTGAGTTTTGTACTTTTAGTTAGTTGGATTGATTAAATAGACTAAACACGTGTAAACCACAGATCCAATGGCTCATGACCACATCCACAGCCCAACTTTGGTTCAACAACATGGCTAAATTTGTTTTATATGACCACACACCATACCACACGCACCTAAAGTTACCTAACCCATTATGCATCAGCCGCATTACCCATTTCTCTTTTCACATGATTTTAGCTTTTTTTTTTTTTTTTTTTTTTTTTAGATTTTTATTTCTTCCTTTCGTTGCTTGTAGTTCATACAGTGTTCATATTTGGTTATTCTGTTTTTTTTTTAAAATATCTATATTAAGGTTTTATTTTTATTTTTTGGGAGGTTTGCTTGTAATGCATATAATGTTCACATTTGGTTAACAGTTGTTGGGGGAGGAGCAAATCTTAAAGTTTAAATATTAGTTGAATGTCGAGTTCAACCACCAAGCAAAGGACAGCCCATTTTTGAAGTTGTAAACTTTAGTTATTGTCAAATTCAAGCAGAAGCAGAAGGCCTTTCAAGTAACCTAGATTGCAGCTCAATTACCTCAATAAATCTCGAGTATATACTTATCAATTTGACGTTGCCAAAAAAAAAAAAAACGTATCAATTTGAAGCTCTTTTTTACTCTGACGAACACTACTACATATATACCTACAATTTCCTGTCATTTTCCAACTTCCAAGGCCACATCTAACATCAGGAAAAATGTTAATGGCCATATATTAATATACTAGTAGTATGTAAATTCATTACTTTTGTTGTCATCTAATAAATTTCAGTACTCAAATTGACATGTCCACTTATTCCTGTTGTGTGAAAACTCCCTTAAATTTTCTTAGCTTAGTGGTAGGTTTTTTTATGTGTTTATCCAAATGGTTGGGCCCAAGCCCAATTGAACGTATAAATTAATAGTAAATAATAGAATTAAGAGATAAGGTGCAAATCTTTTCAAAGTCTAAACATAAACCTTTAAACAAAAACAAAACATATTTAAACCTGAAAACTACGTGTAATATTACAACAAACATTTACTATTATACAGTAATGTACAAAGTAATATGTTTGGCTAGAATGGTGACTATATATTGTTCGCAGCCATACTGATATCGTTTTTTTTTAACCGTAAAAATTCATCATGACAGTAATTAATCAATTAATTTTTTTAAAGGCCTTCATAATAGTCTATTAGTTGCTTTATTTTGGCTAATATTCAGCTAGAAATTCCGGTTATAAGATATATTTTTAATATCTTGATGGATAATGTTCTAGCTAAGTCCACACGGAGGAGCCAGTACTTCTGGAATATTCATATGCAGCTACCAGTTTTCAACTTTTATTAAAAAATTGAATTTACAGATCGCATGAA
>CACVBM020001714.1:11519-16519 GCA_902728155.2 Microthlaspi erraticum | reverse complement strand
AATTATATACAAAATTTATTAGTTTTTCCCACCCAATTGCTTTAGAACGCCACTTTTGAAATGAATTAAGTAAGGTTAAATTTAATAAAGACGAATAAAAAGGCTTATATAAACAGTATGCTATAAATATTCCAAACAAGGCTATGCTGACCGAAAGGGTTGCATTTCTAAAAAATTCATACCAATCTATTAAATTTTTTGAATCTTTATGCAAAAGGTTTATCGACGGCGTGAATAATTTTGATAATATATCAAAGTCTATTCCTTCTTGATTGAAAGGAATTCCTATCGCCCCAATAAACAAAGTAAATAAAAGCAATACAAGTATAGGAAATAGAATAGTATTGTCTGATTCATGGGGATAATAGAAAGTTCTTGTATTAAGTCCAAAATTTTCAACAGTAATAAAAGTTCGATTTCTTACATTATTACAAATTTTATATGTTTTCTTGTAAAAAAAAGAGGCTCTTTTCGTATTATTCATTGTTAATAATGGTACTAACCCAAAATTTCTATTAAGTTTTTTTTCTTCGTCTTTACCCCACAAAGAAATTGAATATAAGGAGCTGCTTTTTTTTCCACTGTAATTTATAAAATAAGTATTTAAATGTCCTTCAAAAGTAAGTAAATAAATCCGAAACATATAAAATGCGGTTAATCCCGCTGTTGAACAAGCTATTATTGCAAAAATTGGGGAAAACAACAAACTATCATTAAGAATTTCATCTTTAGACCAAAAACAAGCAAGGGGGGGAATACCACAAAGAGAAAGTGTTCCTACTAAAAAGGCAGTTTTTGTAATCGGCACATGTTTTGTCAAACCGCCCATAAGAATCATATTCTGACTTTTATCTGGAGAATATCCAACTATAGCTTCCATTGAATGAATAATGGATCCGGATCCTAAAAACAACAAAGCTTTCGAATAAGCATGAGTAATCAAATGAAATAAAGCGGATCGGTAAGACCCCATACCTAGGGCTAACATCATATAACCCAGTTGAGACATTGTAGAATAGGCTAAACCTCTCTTAATATCTTTTTGAGCAAGAGCTAACGTGGCTCCTAAGAGTACTGTTATTATACCTATCAAAGATATTATATACATTATAGAAGGGATAACTATAAAAAGAGGAAGAAGACGAGCTACAAGAAAAATCCCCGCCGCTACCATAGTAGCAGCATGTATAAGAGCCGAAATAGGAGTAGGGCCCTCCATGGCATCAGGTAACCATACATGAAGAGGAAATTGTGCGGATTTAGCAATAGGACCCACAAATAATAGAAATGCACACAAAGTAAGGAATAAGAGATTTACTCTATTATTTAAAATTAAATTATTGAATATTTTGAACAAATCCTGAAATTCGAAACTACCTGTTATCCAATAAAGACCTAAAATTCCTAATAATAAACCAAAATCCCCTACACGATTAGTTACAAAAGCTTTTTGACAAGCATTCGCTGCAATAGGTCGTGTGAACCAAAAACCTATTAATAAATACGAACACATTCCAACTAATTCCCAAAAAAAATAAACTTGGATCAAATTAGAACTAGTAACTAATCCTAACATTGAAGTGTTAAAAAAACCCATATAAGCAAAAAACCTCAGATATCCTTGATCATGAGACATATAATTGTCACTATAAATCAGAACCAAAATTCCAACAGTTGTAATTAATATTGACATAATAGAAGTAAGTGGATCCATAAAGTAACCGAACTCAAAAGAAAATTCATTATTTATGGTCCAAGACCATACATTTTGATGAATGTAACTTAGAAAAATTTGTTGATTAGATAGATAGAGTGAAAAGATCATAACTATACTTAACAAAAAAATACTCAGAAAAGTCCACATACGTCGCAAATTTTTTGTTGCTGTTGGAAAAAGTAGAAGTCCAATTCCTAGTAAAAAAGGTACTGGAAGCGGAATGAAAGGGATGATCCATGAATATTGATATGTATGTTCCATAAAATAAAAAACCCTTTTTATTTTATTCTTAAATTTATTATTTCTTATTCACTGGTTTGTATATATCTATTTTTTTTTTCAAAGGGGACAATAAAAAAGCACGCGATTTCAAACCTAAATAGAAATTTTTTCGAATTAGTATAATCCTGCATAAACCGTTGAAAAGAAATATATATTCAAAAAAAAAATGAGAAGTGATTAAATATATAGTACTAAGTTACTGTCAAAAAAATTATTTGTCTTTTTTTTTATTACTACTAAATAAAATATAAAAAAAAATTGTGATTTTATGCAGATAGAGAAAAAGTGAATTATAATTCCGTATTACAATAATTTATATACATATATTAAGAATAGAACAAAGATTTACACGGGAAAAAAATACTTAAATATTAATTATATAATAAAAAAACTTTACCTAAAAAAAAAAAGTTATTTGAGTTCGATTATTTAGAATTATTAAGGAATTTAAATTCTGGAATTTAGTTATTATCTTCCAGTACACTAAGTGAGCTTTTTTTTTTTTTTTTGATAATCTATCAGTATAGATTAATTAACTGAGCACTTTCGTACGCATTTCAAACATTAAATAAAAAAAATTAATAACCAAATTTTAGTAAAAAAAAGTAAAAAACAGTTGAGTTTAAAACTTTGGAATGTCTTTTTTGTTTTTTTGTTTTGAAAATAATATATAATAAAATTTGAAAGAAAAAAAAACTCGATCTAGAGTCCGAAAGAATAGAATAATAAATGTCTTTGACATCCAATTATACCACTGAAAAACTTTTTTCATTTTTGAATGGCAGTTCCAAAAAAACGTACTTCTATCTCTAAAAAGCGTATTCGTAAAAAAATTTGGAAAAGGAAGGGATATTGGACATCGTTGAAAGCTTTTTCGTTAGGGAAATCACTTTCTACAGGTAATTCAAAAAGTTTTTTTGTACAACAAAAAAAATAAAAAAACTAGAATAATTAGAATTATCCTAACGTAAAAACAAATTTTTTAGAATACATATAAAATTCAAGAAATAGGAAGCAAAAGAGAAAAAAAGAATATATGGATAAAAAAGGAAGGTTCACATTTTTTTTTCATTTCCAAAGGGGGGATTCTTATTTTCCCTATCACTAACTTAATGCAATAATAAATAAAGATCTTGTATTTCCTCTTAACGAGGAAATAAAAGATCTTTAAGCGAAATTAATAGGTTCTTTAATAAATTTATTAATTTATTTAAAATTTATTTAATAAGTTAAAAATTTGTCACTTTCTCCCTTTAGGAATTTTTATTTCTATGAATTATTATATTCTTTCTATTCTTTACTTGGAATCAAAGTTATAAAAGCATCTAGTTACAATAAGTCACAATACACAATTAAGTGAATATTAGATAATAATAATAAATAATAATATATGATTTTTAAGCGATCAAAAAATCTTATGTTTGTATAAAAAAAAGATGCATAAAAATAGATATTTTTAGGATTTTTTTTATTTATCTTGAGCAATTAGGCAAATCTTATTTTATTTGAAATTTCTAACTATTTTGGAAAAGGTTTCATTTTGAGAAAAAACATTTTTTATTAATAGAACTGATAAATGCTCTTTATCATTTTTTTAATCCTATAATATAAATAATAAAAAAAATGATAAAAAGCATTTAGAGTTTTGTCTTTGGGTTGAAGTCCCAACTACTTTAATTTAGTGAAATTTTCCTTTCATTGTATTTTAGAAAAAATCGAAAGGACAAAAAGTCAATTAAAATAATTTAAAAAAACTAAGATAAAAAAAAAGATCTTAATTGGATTAAGATCCCAAATACCTAATTTAAACAAATTTTTATTCATGAAACCCATTGTCAATTCCATTGAATTGGCTTCTTTATTTAAATTTGAATCTCGACGATTTAATAAAAACTTGTTAGTATTGTTTTGAACAAGTTGCCGCTATGGTGAAATTGGTAGACACGCTGCTCTTAGGAAGCAGTGCTAGAGCATCTCGGTTCGAGTCCGAGTAGCGGCATAAGATCTTATAAAAGAGATATTATAAGTTTTATAATAAAATGAATACCCGACTTTTTTTTTCTAAAATCGGGGAAAACCTAGTATTAATTTTTAACAAATTTTTTATGATTTTTTCAATTTTAGAGCATATATTAACTCATATATCTTTTTCAGTCGTTTCAATTGTACTGACAATTTATTTTTTAACTTTCTTAGTTAATTTAGATGAAATTATAGGATTTTTTGATTCATCAGATAAAGGAATCGTAATTACATTTTTTGGTATAACAGGATTATTATTCACTCGTTGGATTTATTCAGGACATTTTCCATTAAGTAATTTATATGAATCATTAATTTTTCTTTCGTGGACTTTTTCAATTATTCATATAGTTTCCTATTTTAAGAAAAAACAAAAAAATCACTTAAACGCAATAACTGCGCCAAGTGCTCTTTTTATTCAAGGTTTTGCTACTTCAAGTCTTTTAAACAAAATGCCTCAGTCTGCAATATTAGTACCAGCTCTCCAGTCCCAGTGGTTAATGATGCACGTAAGTATGATGATATTAGGCTATGGCGCTCTGTTATGCGGATCATTATTATCAATAGCTCTTCTAGTCATTACATTTCGCAAAGTCGGACCCACTTTTTGGAAAAAGAATAGTAAACAAAAAAAATTATTAAATGAATTCTTTTCTTTTGATGTACTTTACTACATAAACGAAAGAAATTCTATTTTACTACAACCAAACATTAATTTTAGTTTTTCTAGAAATTATTATAGGTATCAATTGATTGAACAATTAGATTATTGGAGTTTTCGGATTATTAGTCTTGGATTTATTTTTTTGACCGTCGGCATTCTTTCAGGAGCTGTATGGGCTAATGAGACATGGGGTTCATATTGGAATTGGGATCCAAAAGAAACTTGGGCATTTATTACTTGGACCATATTTGCAATTTATTTACATATTAAAACAAATAGGAATGTTAAGGGTATAAATTCTGCAATTGTGGCTTC
>CACVBM020001714.1:0-11481 GCA_902728155.2 Microthlaspi erraticum | reverse complement strand
TCATATCATATAAGTTAAGAAGTCGAATTTAGATTTAGTAGTAAATGAGCAAGAACCTTTTGAATCAAGTACTACAATGATTCAAAAGGTTCTCACAATACAAAGGCCAAAGACTTCTTCTGATTACAATTCAATTTAATACTTTTTTTTTTTTCCTTAAAACTATCCATAAAAATAATTAGATAAAATGGATTCGACCTTGTCACTTGCTAATGAGAGCACAAAATCAGGATAAAGCCCAATACCAATTATGGGTAGAAGAATAGAGATTGAAAGAAATAACTCTCGGGGTCCAGAATCAAAAAAAGAAAAGTTTTTTACATTAATTAATTTGTATCCATAGAACATTTGGCGTAACATAGATAATAAATATATAGGAGTTAATATCATTCCAATTGCCATTACAAAAATAATTAAAATTTTGGAAATTAAGAAATATTTTTGACTGGTAATTATTCCAAAAAAAACGATTAATTCTGCAACAAAACCACTCATGCCCGGTAATGCAAGGGAAGCCATCGATAAGACAGTGAACATTGTAAATATCTTTGGGATGGAGATGGCCATTCCACCCATTTCATCAAGATAAACAAGCCGAATTCTATCATAACTCGTTCCTGCCAAGAAAAAAAGTGCAGCGCCAATAAATCCATGCGAGATTATTTGTAAAATAGCTCCATTAAGTCCAGGATCCGTTATAGAACCAATACCTATAATTATAAAACCCATATGAGATACAGAAGAATAGGCAATTCTCTTTTTTAAATTACGTTGACCGGGAGATGTTGAAGCTGCATAAATTATTTGGATTGTACCGACTACCATCAACCAAGGAGAAAACATAGAATGGGCGTGAGGTAATAATTCCATATTGATTCGAACCAACCCATATGCTCCCATTTTTAATAAGATTCCAGCGAGAAGCATACAGGTACTGTAATGTGCCTCGCCATGGGTGTCAGGTAACCAAGTATGTAAAGGGATAATCGGCGATTTGACGGCAAAAGCAATAAGAAATCCAATATAAAATAGTATTTCGAGTGTCACAGGATAGGATTGATTAGCTAATAGTTCTAAATTTAATGTTGGTTCGTTCGAACCATATAAACTTATACCTAAAACGCCTATTAATAAAAAAATAGAACTTCCTGCAGTGTATAAAATAAATTTTGTAGCTGAATACAGACGTTTTTTTCCACCCCACATGGATAAAAGTAGATAAACTGGGATTAATTCTAATTCCCACATAATGAAAAAAAGTAAAAGATCCCGAGAAGAAAATGATCCTATTTGACCGCTGTACATTGCTAACATCAGGAAATGGAATAATCGGGAATCCCGAGTAACGGGAAAAGCCGCTAAAGTAGCTAAAGTAGTAATAAATCCGGTCAGTAAAATCGTTCCGATAGAAAGTCCATCTATCCCCAGTCTCCAGTAAAAATCAAAAAAATTGATCCATTTATAATCTTCGGACAGTTGAATTAATGGATCGTCCATTTTAAAATTATAACAAAAAGCGTAGGTCGTTAGAAGCAGTTCTAAGATACAAATGCATATTGTATACCACTTATTGACTTTATTTCCCCTATGCGGGAGAAATAACATTAATGAACCGGCAGATATTGGAAAAACAACAATTATTGTTAACCAAGGAAAATCATTCGTGGTAAAGACAAGATACACCAGGTCCAAAGAACGCGTACTCAAAAAAATAGATAAATAAAAAAATATAATTTAACTTTTTTGAGTACGAGTACTTGTCAATAAAAAAAAATAAAATTTATTCCAAATTTATTCAAATGAGGTTTTCGGTAACGTATCAATAAGCTAGACCCATACTTCGAGTTGTTTCATGCCATAAATAAACTCGAACGCTCAAAAAATCCGTTGGACAGGCGGATTCACATCTCTTACAACCAACACAGTCCTCAGTTCTTGGAGCGGAAGCTATTTGCTTAGCTTTACATCCATCCCAAGGTATCATTTCTAATACGTCTGTAGGGCATGCTCGGACACATTGAGTACATCCTATACAGGTATCATAAATTTTTACTGAATGTGACATAGGATCTATAGTTTTTTGAATGTCATAAATTTTCAATCTAGTAAACTTCTAACTAAAATGATATATTAAAATACTAGATGAAGCAATGATTTCCTTTACTAGAATTTTTGTAATAAATTCTGGCTCAATTGATAAAAAAAAAGGGCTAAAATACTTTAATTTCTTAGATTTTCACAAATATAATCTAGTTAAGTCAAAACCTATTATATATATGCCAATTTTCATCTATAATTTTTGATTTATGCTACTTATTTAATAAGGTCGATTGGTTGATACGAGTTGATTTTCTGTTACGATAAATTGAGGAGACTATAGCTAATCCAATAGCTGCTTCAGCGGCTGCAATTGCTATAACAAAAATGCAGAAAATATTCCCCTTTAATTGGGAATTATCAAAAAAATCCGAAAATGTTACGAAATTCATATTAACTGCATTGAGTATAAGTTCAAGACACATAAGAGCCCTAACCATATTTCGACTCGTAATCAATCCATAAAGACCAATCAAAAATAAATAGGCACTCAAAACAAGTACATGTTCGAGTATCATTCAGCAACTCCTTATCAATTTTGATTCATTTCAATATGAATAATAAAAATAATTCACCGGATTCAATCAACTAGAATAAAAACTATATTAGGGAAAATTTTTTCAAATATATATCAAATATAAAAATGGAGAGTTAAAATCTGAAATAGTATTCAATCAAATGTAATTGAATGAACGGAAAAAAATATCATAACATACACAAAAAAGTTTTTTTTTGTTTTTACTAAATTAGAATTAGAACGTTTTTTATTGACGAGCCACAGAAATTGCACCTATCAAGGCAACTAAAAGAATTAGTGAAATGAGTTCAAATGGAAGAAAAAAATCTGTTGATAAATGAATTCCTATTTGTTGACTATTACTTATTAAATCTTGCTCGAGAATCTGGTTTAATCTTGTAGTCCAAATAACCCCGTACCAAGACGTATCGAGAATAGTAGAAATTAATGAAAAAAGAATAGTTGTACAAACCAATGAAGTAATCCCATCCCCAACGGTCCACGGATTAAAATCTGTGGAATATTCTGAATCATTCATGAACATCACAGCAAATATGATTAAAACATTTATGGCCCCTACGTAAATAAGGAGTTGTGCGGCAGCTACAAAATGGGAATTTGATAGAATATACAATAAAGATATACAAACAAGAACAAATCCTAAGGAAAAGGCTGAAAATATTGGGTTGGGAAGTAATACCACTCCCAGACCTCCTACGAGAAGACCGGGTCCCAGAAAAACTAAAAGAAAATCATGTATTGATCCAGGCAAATCCATTATATTATTATAAATTAAGAAAAAAATAGAAACCCTTTTCATGACCTTATTAATTTAACCGGGGAATTCTTTTTAAATATGTTTCTAAAATGTTTCTAATAGAGTGAAATTAGAATCGAATGGATATGAATTGATGTAGATACAATTATTAGTAACAGTCCCCCCCCCCCCTTTTATTTTCAAGTGTATTTCCACCTATCTATTTCAAGAAAGTAATTACGAATATATTAAAAGAATGAGCCTTAATACTTAATATTCTTATATAAATAATATACAAGTTTTTCATTTAATTTTTTATATAATTCAATAATTTTGAATTCTTTTTTTTTTATAAAATTGATGGGTTTATCCGTTTTTTTTTTGAGGTGAATTCAAAATTGTTCGAATGGTGTAATCGTCAATTACTGACATTGGTAAACGACCTAAAGCTATTTGATTATAATTCAATTCGTGGCGATCATAAGTTGAAAATTCATATTCTTCAGTCATTGACAAACAATTTGTTGGACAATACTCAACACAATTACCACAAAATATACAAATTCCAAAATCAATACTGTAATTAAGCAATCGTTTTTTTCGAATATTAGTTTCCAATTTCCAATCAACAACAGGCAGATCTATAGGACATACTCGAACACATACTTCACAAGCAATGCATTTATCAAATTCGAAATGGATTCGACCGCGGAAACGTTCCGATGTTATTAATTTTTCATAGGGATATTGAATAGTTACAGGTAAACGATTTGTGTGGGATAAGGTAATCGTGAAACCTTGACCAATATACCTTGCAGCTCGTAGGGTTTGTTGACCATAATTCATGAACCCAATTATCATAGGAAGCATATTGTAATTATCTATGAATAATTTTCTCTTTGTTTCTTTCTCTTGGTTAAAACAAGTAATGAATCCGTTGGATTCGTTTGCAATTTAGAGTGAAAAGAGTTGGAAAGAAGTTGTTAATAATAGATTACCAAGGGAAATAGGTAAAAGAAATTTCCATCCAAGATTTAATAGTTGATCCATTCTTAGCCTAGGTAAAGTCCATCTTGTTGCGATAGAAATGAACAAGAACAAATAAGTTTTCGCTAATGTAATAAAAATACCAATTGTTGTTCCAAAAATTTGATCCCTTTCAAATAGCTCCAAAATAGATATATACGGGATAGAAATATTCCAACCGCCTAAGTATAAAACTGTTACAAATAATGAGGAAATTAATAGATTTAGATAAGAAGCAACGTAAAATAAACCAAATTTGATACCTGAATATTCAGTTTGATAACCTGCTATTAATTCCTCTTCCGCTTCTGGTAAATCAAACGGTAACCTCTCGCATTCTGCTAGGGAAGAAATTAGAAAAATGAGAAAACCTATAGGTTGACGCCACAAATTCCATCCCCAAAAACCATATTTTGATTGTGCCTCAACTATATCAACTGTACTTAAACTGTTAGATAATCCTAGTCGGTGATAACATTACTATTCTCACCGCTATTACAAAACCGTACATGAGGTCTTCGCCTCATACGGCTCCTCGGGGGTCATAAATAAATCTAAGGACCAGATTAGTATTATTTAGATGGATATGATGTGTTCTAAAATAAATGAAATATAAATATATCTGGGGTCCCAAATTATACCAATGGAATTCTGTCTGCTCAAATTCTAAGAATTAAAAAAAGCGCTTCGGAATTCATCTCATCCTTTACAAATTTAAATTTCTATTTGTTGAGTAATAACTTAAATACTTTAATAAAATACTCCTTGTAAAAAAAAAAGAGGTATTTCAGCCCATCGTGGTTTTCGATTACGAAAAAGGATTAGATATCCTATTAGTTTATTATTCATGACAGAAATTCTATTTTATTTTCGAAATATATGAAAAAAATATCCTTGTTTCATTCCTATTCTTCTTTCTTTTTTAGAAAAAAAGTTGGTGGACTTAAAAAATAAAGGATTATTTCGTTTCTGATAGTCATTACATTTATCGGTGGATAGGATCATACTCTGAATCGGAATCTTGGGGAGTACTGTTTGATCATTTCTACTAATTTCAAGCCCCAATTAACCTTCTTTTTTTTTTGTTATCTTATGTTATGCATAAATATCCTTTTTTATTTGGTTAATCTCTATTACAAATTCTTTGTGTATTTTGGTGTTTCTAACCATCCACTTATTTTTACCTAATTGCCGCTCACTTTGTAATACATGTATGTTAATCTATATAACTGATAGTGAAAACGTCATACGGTTAATATTTTTAACCCGCTTCAAGCCAGGATGACTAATCAACCAACCTCGGGGTAAAGTGATTCTTACATTTATTTCCGTTTAACCTTTGTACATAGGAAATGAGACTCAATTTTTCTTTTTACTGCTAATTTATGAGCAGTTTTTTTCACTCATATATAACTATCAAATTCCTTTTATTAAGATTAACCCGAAAGAGAAATATCTATATATTCCGTTTTTAACTTAATTCGTCTAGAAGAAACAGAATAGTACAAATAAACGTCTATATTTCAACGAATCGCACGTAGAGATATTGATAAAACACATAGAGTTAATGGTATTTCATAACTAATCGATTGGGCAGCAGCTCGCAGACCACCTAAAAAAGAATATTTATTATTTGATCCATATCCTGACATAAGAAGTCCAATCGGAGCAATACTTGAGATGGCAATCCATAAAAAAATACCGATATTGAGATCCGCTAAAACAAGGTGATTGCTAAAGGGAATTACTGAATAACTTAGTAAAATTGAGATAACTGCTATAGATGGTCCAATACTAAATAAAGGAGTGTTTCCTCTAGATGGGCGAAGATCTTCTTTTAAAAGTAGTTTTGTCCCGTCGGCTAGAGCTTGAAGAATTCCCAATGGGCCAGCGTATTCAGGTCCAATACGTTGTTGTATCCCTGCAGATATTTCTCTTTCTAACCAAACAATTACTAGTACACCCGTTACGATTCCCAATACAAGAGAAAATATAGGGATAAATATCCATATGAGCTCATAGACCTCTTTTAAAGATTCCAATCTAACAAAAGAATTTATAGTTTGTACTTCTGTTGCATAAATTATCATTTTAACGATCAACTTCTCCCATAATTATATCTATGCTACCGAGTATCGTCATAATATCAGCCAATTTCATTCTTTTAACTAGTTCAGGAAGAATTTGCAAATTAATAAAACCCGGCGGTCGGATTTTCCATCTCCAAGGAAAACCACTTTGATCTCCTATGAGAAAAATGCCCAATTCCCCTTTTGGAGCTTCAACTCTTACATAAAGTTCTTGTTTTGATAATTCAAAAGTCGGAGAAGGTTTTTTACTAATGAATCGATATTCAAAATCATTCCATTCTGTATTCCTTTTTCTATCAAAGCTTCTGCTTTCTAAATTCTCATAGGGACCCCCCGGAAGTCCTTCCAGAGCCTGTTGAATAATTTTGATGGATTCTGTCATTTCGTTAAGTCGTACTAAATAACGAGCTAACGAATCTCCTTGTTTTTGCCACTGAATTTCCCATTCAAATTCATCGTAAGACTCATAACGATCAACTTTACGAAGATCCCATGGTATTCCGGACCCGCGTAGCATTGGTCCGGATAAACCCCAATTTATTGCTTCTTCCCCACCAATAATCCCAACTCCTTCAACCCGTTCTAAAAAAATAGGATTTCGTGTAATCAGTTTTTGATATTCAACAACCTCTGTTAAAAAATAATCACAAAAATCTAAGCATTTATCTATCCAACCATAAGGTAAATCAGCCGCTATTCCTCCAATACGAAAAAAATTATGCATCATTCTCATACCGGTGGCAGCTTCGAATAGATCATATATAAATTCTCGTTCTCTGAAAATGTAGAAAAAGGGAGTCTGTGCACCAATATCTGCCATAAAAGGGCCGAGCCATAACAGATGAGAAGCTATACGGCTCAATTCCAGCATAATTACTCTGATATAGCTGGCCCTTTTAGGAACTTGAATATTTCCCAACTGTTCGGGTCCATTTACTGTTATTGCTTCTGTAAACATAGTAGCTAAATAATCCCATCGCGTTACATAAGGTAAATATTGTATAATTGCTCGGTTTTCCGCAATTTTTTCCATTCCTCTGTGTAAATAACCCAATATTGGCTCACAGTCAACAACATCCTCACCATCTAGAGTAACAATTAAGCGAAGAACGCCATGCATGGATGGGTGGTGAGGTCCCATATTGATTATCATAAGATCTTTTCCTGTAACGGGTTTCTTCATAAGTTTTTCCTTGATTCGTTCTGGCATGAATTAGATTGTTGAAAAAGAAGTTTATCAAAAAATTCAAGATCTAAAAAATTAACTAAATTCACAATTTTGGAATTTAACGAGTTTTTAATTCCCGAATATTCAACTGATTAATTAATTCTTTATAACGTACTCTATTTTTTTTTGACAAATAAGCCAGCAGTCGTTGACGTTTTCCCAGAATTTTTCGTAGACCTCTCTGAGATAAATAATCCTTTCTGTGCAATTCCAAATGTGAAGTAAGTCTTCGTATCTTATTAGTGAAACTGAATACTTGAAATTCAACAGATCCTCTGCTTTCTTCTTTTTTTTCTTGAAATGAAATGAATGTAGTTTTTATCATAAAAAGAAATCCTTCCCTTTTGAATATGAATTGTAAAGATATGAATTTTACTG
Source organism: Microthlaspi erraticum (assembly GCA_902728155.2). Taxonomy (NCBI): domain Eukaryota; kingdom Viridiplantae; phylum Streptophyta; class Magnoliopsida; order Brassicales; family Brassicaceae; genus Microthlaspi; species Microthlaspi erraticum. The sequence continues at coordinate 3,388 of CACVBM020001714.1, read as the reverse complement.
ATCAGTAATAATAATGGTAGGTTTTTTGTATACGGATCTGAATTTAATTAGAAACTTCTTAATTTTCTAAAAAAAAAGTCTAAATTTAGATTAAAAAGAGGAGGATTCTGTTAATTTATTTATGGATCTGCTCCAATAGATATCTTATGTCATTGATGAAATTCATTTCATGTATAAAGATTCCAATTTTGAAAATCCCTCATATTTATCAATTGTTTTCATATATCGCAACTTATATATTATATATAGTAAAAAAGATCTATCATTAATTACTTTGAAATCGCGTATACATATGTATTCTTATCATACTGAAATGAGTTCCGTTAGTAGTATTAAACCAATAGCGATTCATACAAGCTAAATCTTCTAATCTAAAATTGGGCCAAAGAAATGATTTTAATTTAATTAGGTTATTTTTATCCTTATCAAGATCTTTCTTTTTATGCAAAACTGTGGTCAAGTTTTGAATATTCTTATCAAATCTTAAATTTCTATCCCTCGCATTTTTTTTTTTTAAGTTGAAACAAATTAGAATTCGAAATTCTCTACGTCGTTTAGGGGGTAGAATTATTTCTGGGACAAAGAAATCATAATTGTTTTTTTTATCAATATAGCTTTTTTTTTTTTTTTGTATCTTGTATTTTTTTTTTTTTTTTATGAACGAATGAAATACCTATGGTTCTATATATAAGAAGTTGTCCGGCGTTTTTTACAGACAAACGGACAGGTTCAATAATCAATATTCCTTTTTTCATTAATTTTGTAAAAGTGAAATTCTTCTCAATCATTAGAATATCCAGGCTCATCTCTCCTCTTTCAATAGAAGATATCGCTATCTCGTTTGGGTTTTTTAGTCTAACTAAGAGACAATATACTTTTACATTATCGAGAATTTTTTGATTAAAAAAAAAATTCCATCGCAATTGAAAACGCGAATACCTTGTGAGAAATAAATCAAGTTCCGCTTCGGTATTGCTTTTGTATTGTTTTTTATTTTTACGTTTTTTTATCTTCGATTCTGCATAATTTTCTTCAATCCTTTTTTCGTCGTTTGATAAAACTAATTCAGGATTTCTTTTTTTTTCTTTATCTGATTCAAGCTCTCCTTCACCTGCTGATTCTTTTTCTTCTTTAGTTAGATTATAAAATCGAAGGGATTTTTTTGCATTTGATCCTATAAAACCTTTTTTCTTTAGAGTGATCTTTTTATTAACACTTTTTTTTTCAGTAAAATTGAAAAGAAGTAATTTAATTGGTATGACCCATGGTTTCATTTTATATGTACTAGAAAATAAGAAAAATTCCGGAAAGAAAAAAAATTCAAAATTTGTTACACGAGGATTTAGTATTTCTTCATTCATTCCCATCCAATCAAAAAAGTTTCTTTTTTGATTGGCAAGACCCGGCGGAGTTATTTTATCAATTCTTTGATAATTCTGAACTTGAGTCTGACTATATATTTTTTTACTTGTGGTATCAACCCGGGGCTCAATATTTAGTTTTTTTATAAACCAAAAGTGGAGAATTCTCCAATCTAAATATTTTCTATACCCAACTTCCCCTATACCCCGAATATTATATTTTTCTAGAAAACAAGAGACTAAACAATTATTTGGAGTAATCCCTATAGAAGACATGTCAAAATTTTTTTCTGCAGAATTAATAGATTTGTAGCAAAAAAAATTATATATACAATCTTTTTTTAATTTTTTTTTTTTATTTAATAATGAGTCGGCCTCAAAAAATTTTTGTTTTTTGTAATTATCAAATTTGTTTTTTTCATATGAATCTTTTTTGGTTAAACTTGGATTTAAAACTGGGGAGTCTTGGTTTATTTTCTTTTTCCATTTTTGAGTTACTAATCTAGCCCATGCAATCTGAGGTAAATTGTATTGAGAATGACTTCGTAACCAGTTTTTCCATGGATTTACTTCAGAAAAACAAAAGGTTTTGTCTTTCAATTCATAATGAAAGATTCCTTGTTCTTGAAAAAAATCCTTTAGTTGATTCTTAACAAAAGAGGATGTTATGCATATGTTATATTCAAGAATAGCCTTTAATTTAGCAAAGTTACTAATTTGAATTTGTGATAATTTGTAAAATACATATGCTTGTGATAAAAAGCATAGGTCAGAATTCCATTTTTTTTTTTTTGATATTAAATTTTTTATAGTCGAAATAAAATAAATGGTTTTTTTTTTTTTATTAAATTTTTCTCCATTTTCTTCATTCTTGTAAATATATTTATCAAGAATTGTTTTTGTTGATTCAAAAAAAAGTTGTGTAGTAATTCTTGGAATATTAATGATACCTAAAAAAATAACTAGAGACAGTTGTTCAATGCAAAATTTAAAAAAAAAAAAAGATTTACGAATTAATCGGGTATTTTTTCTTTTTAATGTTTGCCAACTTTTTTTTGATGACTCAATTATTTGAAAATCATAACACGGTTTATTACAACTATTAGTTAGGTTTTCTTTTTCTTTTGCAATTTCGTCTGTTTGATTTCTGATTGTCTTTATTCTATAAATCAAATTTTTTTTTTTTTTTTCACTGAGTGAAGAATTTGTCCACTCCGTGGATTTTTTTTGAACAGATAGTTCATGAATCATCTGATTACTCATTATTGAATCTTTTTTAGTTTCAGTTAATTCATATATTTCTCTCGGTCCAACTAATGGAATTAGATTTTGTTTTGAAAGGTTGTTTATTTTTCCTTTTAGAAAAAGAAAGTTTTTGATAATCCAGTTTTGGATTTCTTTTGCGACTTTTAGGAAAATGGCTGCTCTTTCTTTGAGAATCCTTAAAACCAGAAAAGACTTCGTTTTATATTTTTTGATTCTTTTTTTTAATTCTTTAGAAATAGGCTCAAAAAAAGAAGGCTTTTTTTTGGCCGAACCAAACGGCAGTTCTGTTTCCATTCCCCAAACCGTTAAAAAACTAAAATTGTTTTTTTCTCCTTTGTCTTTTCTTTTTTTTAGCCGAGCCTTCGGAGATGATTGAAATTTAGATTTATGCCAAGGTTTAAGATAAAAAGGAAATAGGATTTTTATCTGAATACCATCCGTTAACCAGTTTTTTGGAAATTCAGTTTCGGATAGTTGAACCCCATTATAAGTACATTTAATATGCATTTCACGTTTCCAATCCTTTAAATCCTCAGACCACTCGGGGAGTTGAAATAATAATAGCCGGATGCTATTTTTTATTATTATCAATAAAGGTACTATAATATATTTTCTAAGAATAGATTGAGTTAATAAGAGAGAACCTCTTATTATTTGAGCAAATTGGAAGCTATCCCAAGTTTCTGCAATTTCTATCCGTCTTTTTTCTTCTATTTTTGATTCTTCTTCCTCTTTTTTATAATTTTTTTTTTTTTTTTTTT
>CACVBM020001713.1:0-22759 GCA_902728155.2 Microthlaspi erraticum | reverse complement strand
ATTTCCACATGATTTAAAATAAGAGTTTGTCACTCGCATAAGCCATTGACGAACGAAGAAAAAAGGTATGTCTTTGGGATCTTTTATTTAAATTATATATTATGTTGTTCCATTGGTATGTGCATAGATAATATTTTAAAAGGGACCATGCCATTAGACGATATATGCTTTTTTGTACATCAACCTTAGTAAACGAACAACAGTCACAAGTGACATGAGCAAGCAACCGACGATATGAAAATGAAGTATTACTCTACAAATTCTAAACAAGAAATTGAAGAGTAGGGGGCAAGTTGTTGGGTGAAATAAATTCACTAGTCGGTCGCTCCTTAATCTCTATTATGAGCTGGAGATATGATCGACTGACGATGTGATCGACCTGTCAGTCCTACTGCTAGTTTCCTAAAAAGCCTCAAGCATCGACATATCTCTATAACGAGGTACGACCGACGATATTCATTAATGGTTTAGCAATGATAACAGTTTACCAACAACCCATGGTTTTATGTAATTTCCCAAGCCTATTGGAATTATGTAAAATGACCGACGTAACCTCCTAATTAAAAGGAAATTAAGAGGAACGACCGACAAGAGAAATGGAATATTACGACCGACGTCAAAGCCCAACTCAACAAGGATTAGGATAGACAAGCACCTATAAATAAGAGGTCCCATAACAAGGACAAGGGAAAATCAATAAACACACAGAAACCCTAGTAACTACTTATTCTACGCCTCTCGACAAGCAGCGGCGAAGAACCTAGCAACGACGAACTACGATCTACGACGAGCGACAGACGAGATCCTCTTAGTTTAATCTTTGATATTGACTTGTTGTAGCTCGATATTCAATTGATTAATAAGATATCTTCTCCTGCGTCATTCCGTTTATTGTACTTGCGAACCGGTTAAATTTTGCCCAAACAGTCATGTAGCCTTAAGGTTTGCCCAAAAGAGAGAGATTTCTAGATTAAGAACATAAGCAAGAAGTATTAAGCTTAAAGATCCCCTAATCTAACCCATCTCAAACCCTAATGGGTAACTACTCACTACACATGATGAAATAAACAACCAAATGCATTGAAATAGACATCAAATGAAAGAGGAGATAAAGATAAACAACTTTTATTGAAATAAGCAAATGCAAATATAAAAGAGATTATCCAGGATCTAGGATTCAAGAAGTAAGAGCTTCGAGAACACAAAGATGGGATTAGAGCTCTAAAAAGTAAAATACAATAATTAAAAAGAAGCTAAAACAAAAGTAATCTAAAGCTTGGTGGTTTTTTCGTGGCTTTTAGCCTTTAAATACAAGAGGATTTAGGTTTAGGGTCAAAGACAAGTCAAGGGGGAAGCAACATTTTTCGGGTTTGACTTTGACTTCTCAGCTCGATCGAGTTGAAGCTTGGCCGGTCGAGTTGGCGAACTCGACCGGTTGGTCGAGTAGATGGTCGAGCTGGTCTTCAAGATGGCTTCCTCCTTCTTCCTTTGCGTATCCTGTTGAGCTGTGTCCATGCACCAAGTCCTTCCATGCTCCTCACGTCCCATATGCTCCAGAATGCTCCAAAAGACCTATTTCAAAGGACCAAACATGCATATGTATGCAAATGTAACCTAAAACTACTATGAATGCATAAGAAGAGAAAAAGAACAAGATATAATGCTAATGGATGCTAAAACTATGCAAAAGATGCATAAAAGATGTACTAAAACCATACAAAATGCAAGTACATCAGAAACCTACATGAGTATGAATATCTCTTCTAACACAGGCCGATTATTATATGTTGTTGTCGAATTGCTGGGCCCAAATATTTAGTTAGTATTGTAGCAAGCCAAATTTGAAAATATTAATAAATTCAAATCGTTTAGATAATGTTAAACTACAATATACGCATATATCCAATCATGATTATAGGAGTTACGAGATTGATATGCACTTGCTATATAAGTTTTTAATAAAAATATATATTATTAATATATATGTTAGATTTACATTTATCCATCCGTTTGAAAACCCTACCAATCAATAGTACTTAAACAAATAGTAAAACGAGTATTTGTTTGCATTGCACAGCATCTATATATCAAAATTCTGTGAAATCATAATAGATATTTTGTTTTCTCAATATGGCCTTGGTTGCGAGAACTCGATGCCAAGAGGAAATCTCACTCTGTTGTGTGCTGTGGAGAATAAAATAAATGGTGTTGATATACAATATTCACAACAAAAAGAAAAACGCAATGATATTCTGGGAACGACTAATGAAAACACTATGATTTCTGATTTAGATCCGGGTGTTGTTGGTCTGAGATAGTACCCTTCTATTGCTTTTGGTTGATAGTCAGGTATATTATTATAATTTTTTTTTTACATATCAACAGTATAATACTTCAATCTCTACCAAACTTACTGAGATCGTCTCATGTTTACTTAGGGCGTAAAAATTCAAGCTTTGATCGTCAAAGAACTGTGTGACGATTTCTCTTCTGGTATTACAGTTGATGCGTGGATGATAATCAGCGGTTTTCTGCTGCTCGATCAGGATGAATTTTTTACTCGAACGACAATGCATCGCTATAAAATAGTTTTCTCCAAATCGACCAGGATTGGTGATAGCCCTCATCGATGTTCAACATATTTTTTCTGAATTCATAGAATTTGAGAATGTTTTAGAACATGGTAAGAAAAACAACTATTTACTAGGTACGTAGAGCATGATGCGTACTTTTATATTTATGTCATTTGTGTTTATTATTTTGTTTCATAGTTTTGTGGCTGAATATGTCTTTTACTCGCTTGTAATAAGATTTGATAGGGGAAATAACGTATGTCGAGAATATTGATCGCAACTTCGACTATCATGACACTATACACAATGTTTACGGTAGCATCCAGGATGATTGTGTGCGATTCAGCATACGGAACGTGAGGTTCGTGTATTAATGACTGTTAAGTCGATTCCATCATTATCTTCTTTTCTTCCTTAATATATCTATTTCATTGTCTGACAAACAGAAATTATACGTTGGAGTGTGAGCTATTCGAAACTAGAGCTGCTGAATTTTACAAACACTAACTGGATAACAATGAAGAAAATATTGTGTATATTATGAGATGGCCGGCTCTGAGCGTATATGGAGGTAACTGAGGTTTTAGATTAGGCACTGTGTTTGGTCTTTATGATCACAATGATAAATTAGATGTTGTTTATCTTATTTAATTCAGGAGATTTGTATATTTCATGTAGCGGCCACACTCGGATAATGTTGGATCAGTCGAAAAAATCTTGACGTATGAACAAACCTTGAATTCAAACCTGGATCATTCTATTTCTTCAATTTTATCCTCCTTTCCCTAAATAAAAGAATCTAATTAGATTCGAGTTCACCAAATAAATATCTAGATGTTGGTATGCAAATCTGTTTGAATATGAAAGACTCGACTATTATCACAAATGACTTTCTGAACCGGAGATCGATAAATTTAATAAGTCGTGAGTTCTCTGTTATCGAATGAATATGCATAGTTTGTTTGCATATATTTCCTATAATTCTAACATGTGTTCAAAACATCGGTAATCGTTAATCGGGCAGTCGGGTCAGGATTTGGAATTTAAAAAAAAACGGAGATTAAGCGGGGATTAAACGGGGATGAAATTTTGACTATATTTTATATCTTTTCAAACATTTTCATATATAGAAACAAAATGTTATCTATTAAAATTGTTTTCTTTCCAAAACATTGTATCAATTATGCAAAATATGATAAAATCTCAAAGTTAAAAATTCTATAGGTCTTATTTTCGGAAATGACAATACATTGAGGGCAATTCTATAAATACTATATTCTCTCTCTCACACACACAATTATTTCATTTTAGAACTCAATTTTCTCAAAATTGCATTTTGGCCCTTCTGAGATCTCTTCTTCCTCCCGAAGAAACCTGCACAACGACGCCATTCTCGTCTTCGTCATAAACTTGTGCGGCGGCAATCTTCCACTGTTCGAGTCCAACCAATCTTCACCGTCTTTGTAATCGCCGTCGTCATCATCTATGCTTCTCCGGCGATTATCACGGCTATAGTTCACGGAGAATCTTCGACCATGACGCTACGACGCTGGAACGACGCCGGAACAACGCCGGAACAACGCCGGACGACGACAATACCACACGTGGACAGCAGCCCAAGTGAGATTGACCAAAAACATCGCCGATTTTGATTAATCTCACGGTTGCCCACCGTTGCCGATTTTTCCGACCGATGAATCCCTAAAAACGCCGTTTTTTAGAAACAGATTCTAACTATCAATATTTCATATATTGAAGGCTGCTTATCCGTAGAGAAAGCAAGTTATGAGTTCATCGACGCTCATCAATTGATGAGGACTTATGTAGTCAATCGAAGCGATCAACCAAAGACGAACGTATAAAATGTGTTTGTTCTTGTTAGTTTCTACTAGGTCTTACGAAATCAAGACCAACTAATAATAAAAAGGAGCTCCATCACTATTATGTCGATGCTTCTACTATAATGTTAGTGACTGACAGGTATGTGTGTCTCTCCTTCTTGAGATTCTCTTCTTTAATTATCTATTTTACAAGCGACATCAAAGGAAAAGAATTAACAACTCCAAATAAAGAGAGAGGGAACGACAAAAGAAGACAAATGAGCGACATACAAAAGAAATGAATAACATCTACATTAGAAAGGGAGCAAGGTCCGAAACAGCATTGACGAGCAACGACTGACGATTTGAAAAAATACGTTTTACTTAAGATTGGAGAGAATGAAGCTCGACGATTAAGAGAAAAAAGGAAGAGGCACGACTAAACATGTTTGTCGCTGGTCACTCTCTACATAAACAAACAACACAACTACATAATTAATGTACGTCGTTCCTCAATTTTAATAAAGCTACATGAGTGGTCAAGTACAACTTCTTTGGGACCCACATGGAAAAAAAAGGGAAGGACGTACATGCTTCAAGAATAAAACTTTGTCATTGGTCATTGGAGAAAGAAGCTTGTCCATCTCCATTCTTAATCAATCCCACATGGATATTAAAATAAGTACGTCCCTCTTATTTTGCTTAGTTATTTCCACATGATTTAAAATAAGAGTTTGTCACTCGCATAAGCCATCGACGAACGAAGAAAAAAGGTATGTCTTTGGGATCTTTTATTTAAATTATATATTATGTTGCTCCATTAGTATGTGCATAGATAATATTTTAAAAGGGACAATGCCATTAGACGATATATGCTTTTTGTACATCGACGTTAGTAAACGAACAACAGTCACACAAGTGACATGAGCAAGCGACCGACCGACGATATGAAAATGAAGTATTACTCTACAAATTCTAAACAAGAAATTGAAGAGTAGGGGGCAAGTTGTTGGGTGAAATAAATTCACTAGTCGGTCGCTCCTTAAACTCTATTATAAGCTGGAGATATGATCGACTGACGATGTGATCGACCGGTCAGTCCTACTGCTTAGTTTCCTAAAAGGCCTCAAGCATCGACATACTCTATAACGAGGTACGACCGACGATATTCATTAATGGTTTAGCAAATAACAGACCCATGGTTTTATGTAATTTCCTAAATCTATTGGAATTATGTAAAAGACCGACGTAACCTCCTAATTAAAAGGAAATTAAGGAACGACCGACAAGGGAAATGGAATATTACGACCGACGTCAAAGCCCAACTCAACAAGGATTAGGATCGACAAGCACCTATAAATAAGAGGTCCCATAACAAGGACAAGGGGACATTCAAAAACACACAAAAACCCTAATAGCTACTTGTTCTTCGCCTCTCGACGAGCAAGCGACGAACAACCTAGATACGACGAACTACGATCTACGACGAGCGACAGACGAGATTCTCTTAGTTTAATCTTTGATATTGACTTGTTGTAGCTCGATATTCAATTGATTAATAAGATATCTTCTCCTGCGTCATTCCGTTTATTGTACTTGCGAACCGGTTAAATTTTGCCCAAACAGTCATGTAGCCTTAAGGTTTGCCCAAAAGAGAGAGATTTCTAGATTAAGAACATAAGCAAGAAGTATTAAGCTTAAAGATCCCCTAATCTAACCCATCTCAAACCCTAATGGGTAACTACTCACTACACATGATGAAATAAACAACCAAATGCATTGAAATAGACATCAAATGAAAGAGGAGATAAAGATAAACAACTTTTATTGAAATAAGCAAATGCAAATACAAAAGAGATTATCCAGGATCTAGGATTCAAGAAGTAAGAGCTTCGAGAACACAAAGATGGGATTAGAGCTCTAAAAAGTAAAATACAATAATTAAAAAGAAGCTAAAACAAAAGTAATCTAAAGCTTGGTGGTTTTTTCGTGGCTTTTAGCCTTTAAATACAAGAGGATTTAGGTTTAGGGTCAAAGACAAGTCAAGGGGGAAGCAACATTTTTCGGGTTTGACTTTGACTTCTCAGCTCGATCGAGTTGAAGCTTGGCCGGTCGAGTTGGCGAACTCGACCGGTTGGTCGAGTAGATGGTCGAGCTGGTCTTCAAGATGGCTTCCTCCTTCTTCCTTTGCGTATCCTGTTGAGCTGTGTCCATGCACCAAGTCCTTCCATGCTCCTCACGTCCCATATGCTCCAGAATGCTCCAAAAGACCTATTTCAAAGGACCAAACATGCATATGTATGCAAATGTAACCTAAAACTACTATGAATGCATAAGAAGAGAAAAAGAACAAGATATAATGCTAATGGATGCTAAAACTATGCAAAAGATGCATAAAAGATGTACTAAAACCATACAAAATGCAAGTACATCAGAAACCTACATGAGTATGAATATCTCTTCTAACACAGGCCGATTATTATATGTTGTTGTCGAATTGCTGGGCCCAAATATTTAGTTAGTATTGTAGCAAGCCAAATTTGAAAATATTAATAAATTCAAATCGTTTAGATAATGTTAAACTACAATATACGCATATATCCAATCATGATTATAGGAGTTACGAGATTGATATGCACTTGCTATATAAGTTTTTAATAAAAATATATATTATTAATATATATGTTAGATTTACATTTATCCATCCGTTTGAAAACCCTACCAATCAATAGTACTTAAACAAATAGTAAAACGAGTATTTGTTTGCATTGCACAGCATCTATATATCAAAATTCTGTGAAATCATAATAGATATTTTGTTTTCTCAATATGGCCTTGGTTGCGAGAACTCGATGCCAAGAGGAAATCTCACTCTGTTGTGTGCTGTGGAGAATAAAATAAATGGTGTTGATATACAATATTCACAACAAAAAGAAAAACGCAATGATATTCTGGGAACGACTAATGAAAACACTATGATTTCTGATTTAGATCCGGGTGTTGTTGGTCTGAGATAGTACCCTTCTATTGCTTTTGGTTGATAGTCAGGTATATTATTATAATTTTTTTTTACATATCAACAGTATAATACTTCAATCTCTACCAAACTTACTGAGATCGTCTCATGTTTACTTAGGGCGTAAAAATTCAAGCTTTGATCGTCAAAGAACTGTGTGACGATTTCTCTTCTGGTATTACAGTTGATGCGTGGATGATAATCAGCGGTTTTCTGCTGCTCGATCAGGATGAATTTTTTACTCGAACGACAATGCATCGCTATAAAATAGTTTTCTCCAAATCGACCAGGATTGGTGATAGCCCTCATCGATGTTCAACATATTTTTTCTGAATTCATAGAATTTGAGAATGTTTTAGAACATGGTAAGAAAAACAACTATTTACTAGGTACGTAGAGCATGATGCGTACTTTTATATTTATGTCATTTGTGTTTATTATTTTGTTTCATAGTTTTGTGGCTGAATATGTCTTTTACTCGCTTGTAATAAGATTTGATAGGGGAAATAACGTATGTCGAGAATATTGATCGCAACTTCGACTATCATGACACTATACACAATGTTTACGGTAGCATCCAGGATGATTGTGTGCGATTCAGCATACGGAACGTGAGGTTCGTGTATTAATGACTGTTAAGTCGATTCCATCATTATCTTCTTTTCTTCCTTAATATATCTATTTCATTGTCTGACAAACAGAAATTATACGTTGGAGTGTGAGCTATTCGAAACTAGAGCTGCTGAATTTTACAAACACTAACTGGATAACAATGAAGAAAATATTGTGTATATTATGAGATGGCCGGCTCTGAGCGTATATGGAGGTAACTGAGGTTTTAGATTAGGCACTGTGTTTGGTCTTTATGATCACAATGATAAATTAGATGTTGTTTATCTTATTTAATTCAGGAGATTTGTATATTTCATGTAGCGGCCACACTCGGATAATGTTGGATCAGTCGAAAAAATCTTGACGTATGAACAAACCTTGAATTCAAACCTGGATCATTCTATTTCTTCAATTTTATCCTCCTTTCCCTAAATAAAAGAATCTAATTAGATTCGAGTTCACCAAATAAATATCTAGATGTTGGTATGCAAATCTGTTTGAATATGAAAGACTCGACTATTATCACAAATGACTTTCTGAACCGGAGATCGATAAATTTAATAAGTCGTGAGTTCTCTGTTATCGAATGAATATGCATAGTTTGTTTGCATATATTTCCTATAATTCTAACATGTGTTCAAAACATCGGTAATCGTTAATCGGGCAGTCGGGTCAGGATTTGGAATTTAAAAAAAAACGGAGATTAAGCGGGGATTAAACGGGGATGAAATTTTGACTATATTTTATATCTTTTCAAACATTTTCATATATAGAAACAAAATGTTATCTATTAAAATTGTTTTCTTTCCAAAACATTGTATCAATTATGCAAAATATGATAAAATCTCAAAGTTAAAAATTCTATAGGTCTTATTTTCGGAAATGACAATACATTGAGGGCAATTCTATAAATACTATATTCTCTCTCTCACACACACAATTATTTCATTTTAGAACTCAATTTTCTCAAAATTGCATTTTGGCCCTTCTGAGATCTCTTCTTCCTCCCGAAGAAACCTGCACAACGACGCCATTCTCGTCTTCGTCATAAACTTGTGCGGCGGCAATCTTCCACTGTTCGAGTCCAACCAATCTTCACCGTCTTTGTAATCGCCGTCGTCATCATCTATGCTTCTCCGGCGATTATCACGGCTATAGTTCACGGAGAATCTTCGACCATGACGCTACGACGCTGGAACGACGCCGGAACAACGCCGGAACAACGCCGGACGACGACAATACCACACGTGGACAGCAGCCCAAGTGAGATTGACCAAAAACATCGCCGATTTTGATTAATCTCACGGTTGCCCACCGTTGCCGATTTTTCCGACCGATGAATCCCTAAAAACGCCGTTTTTTAGAAACAGATTCTAACTATCAATATTTCATATATTGAAGGCTGCTTATCCGTAGAGAAAGCAAGTTATGAGTTCATCGACGCTCATCAATTGATGAGGACTTATGTAGTCAATCGAAGCGATCAACCAAAGACGAACGTATAAAATGTGTTTGTTCTTGTTAGTTTCTACTAGGTCTTACGAAATCAAGACCAACTAATAATAAAAAGGAGCTCCATCACTATTATGTCGATGCTTCTACTATAATGTTAGTGACTGACAGGTATGTGTGTCTCTCCTTCTTGAGATTCTCTTCTTTAATTATCTATTTTACAAGCGACATCAAAGGAAAAGAATTAACAACTCCAAATAAAGAGAGAGGGAACGACAAGAGAAGACAAATGAGCGACATACAAAAGAAATGAATAACATCTACATTAGAAAGGGAGCAAGGTCCGAAACAGCATTGACGAGCAACAACTGACGATTTGAAAAAATACGTTTTACTTAAGATTGGAGAGAATGAAGCTCGACGATTAAGAGAAAAAGGAAGAGGCACGACTAAACATGTTTGTCGCTGGTCACTCTCTAAATAAACAAACAACACAACTACATAATTAATGTACGTCGTTCCTCAATTTTAATAAAGTTACATGAGTGGTCAAGTACGACTTCTTTGGGACCCACATGGAAAAAAAAGGAAGGACGTACATGCTTCAAGAATAAAACTCTGTCATTGGTCATTGGAGAAAGAAGCTTGTCCATCTCCATTCTTAATCAATCCCACATGGATATTAAAATAAGGACGTCCCTCTTATTTTGCTTAGTTATTTCCACATGATTTAAAATAAGAGTTTGTCACTCGCATAAGCCATTGACGAACGAAGAAAAAAGGTATGTCTTTGGGATCTTTTATTTAAATTATATATTATGTTGTTCCATTGGTATGTGCATAGATAATATTTTAAAAGGGACCATGCCATTAGACGATATATGCTTTTTTGTACATCAACCTTAGTAAACGAACAACAGTCACAAGTGACATGAGCAAGCAACCGACGATATGAAAATGAAGTATTACTCTACAAATTCTAAACAAGAAATTGAAGAGTAGGGGGCAAGTTGTTGGGTGAAATAAATTCACTAGTCGGTCGCTCCTTAAACTCTATTATAAGCTGGAGATATGATCGACTGACGATGTGATCGACCTGTCAGTCCTACTGCTAGTTTCCTAAAAAGCCTCAAGCATCGACATATCTCTATAACGAGGTACGACCGACGATATTCATTAATGGTTTAGCAATGATAACAGTTTACCAACAACCCATGGTTTTATGTAATTTCCCAAGCCTATTGGAATTATGTAAAATGACCGACGTAACCTCCTAATTAAAAGGAAATTAAGAGGAACGACCGACAAGGAAATGGAATATTACGACCGACGTCAAAGCCCAACTCAACAAGGATTAGGATAGACAAGCACCTATAAATAAGAGGTCCCATAACAAGGACAAGGGAATCAATAAACACACAGAAACCCTAGTAACTACTTATTCTACGCCTCTCGACAAGCAGCGGCGAAGAACCTAGCAACGACGAACTACGATCTACGACGAGCGACAGACGAGATCCTCTTAGTTTAATCTTTGATATTGACTTGTTGTAGCTCGATATTCAATTGATTAATAAGATATCTTCTCCTGCGTCATTCCGTTTATTGTACTTGCGAACCGGTTAAATTTTGCCCAAACAGTCATGTAGCCTTAAGGTTTGCCCAAAAGAGAGAGATTTCTAGATTAAGAACATAAGCAAGAAGTATTAAGCTTAAAGATCCCCTAATCTAACCCATCTCAAACCCTAATGGGTAACTACTCACTACACATGATGAAATAAACAACCAAATGCATTGAAATAGACATCAAATGAAAGAGGAGATAAAGATAAACAACTTTTATTGAAATAAGCAAATGCAAATATAAAAGAGATTATCCAGGATCTAGGATTCAAGAAGTAAGAGCTTCGAGAACACAAAGATGGGATTAGAGCTCTAAAAAGTAAAATACAATAATTAAAAAGAAGCTAAAACAAAAGTAATCTAAAGCTTGGTGGTTTTTTCGTGGCTTTTAGCCTTTAAATACAAGAGGATTTAGGTTTAGGGTCAAAGACAAGTCAAGGGGGAAGCAACATTTTTCGGGTTTGACTTTGACTTCTCAGCTCGATCGAGTTGAAGCTTGGCCGGTCGAGTTGGCGAACTCGACCGGTTGGTCGAGTAGATGGTCGAGCTGGTCTTCAAGATGGCTTCCTCCTTCTTCCTTTGCGTATCCTGTTGAGCTGTGTCCATGCACCAAGTCCTTCCATGCTCCTCACGTCCCATATGCTCCAGAATGCTCCAAAAGACCTATTTCAAAGGACCAAACATGCATATGTATGCAAATGTAACCTAAAACTACTATGAATGCATAAGAAGAGAAAAAGAACAAGATATAATGCTAATGGATGCTAAAACTATGCAAAAGATGCATAAAAGATGTACTAAAACCATACAAAATGCAAGTACATCAGAAACCTACATGAGTATGAATATCTCTTCTAACACAGGCCGATTATTATATGTTGTTGTCGAATTGCTGGGCCCAAATATTTAGTTAGTATTGTAGCAAGCCAAATTTGAAAATATTAATAAATTCAAATCGTTTAGATAATGTTAAACTACAATATACGCATATATCCAATCATGATTATAGGAGTTACGAGATTGATATGCACTTGCTATATAAGTTTTTAATAAAAATATATATTATTAATATATATGTTAGATTTACATTTATCCATCCGTTTGAAAACCCTACCAATCAATAGTACTTAAACAAATAGTAAAACGAGTATTT
Organism: Microthlaspi erraticum; assembly: GCA_902728155.2. NCBI lineage: Eukaryota > Viridiplantae > Streptophyta > Magnoliopsida > Brassicales > Brassicaceae > Microthlaspi > Microthlaspi erraticum. The sequence continues at coordinate 10,510 of CACVBM020001713.1, read as the reverse complement.
GTTTGCATTGCACAGCATCTATATATCAAAATTCTGTGAAATCATAATAGATATTTTGTTTTCTCAATATGGCCTTGGTTGCGAGAACTCGATGCCAAGAGGAAATCTCACTCTGTTGTGTGCTGTGGAGAATAAAATAAATGGTGTTGATATACAATATTCACAACAAAAAGAAAAACGCAATGATATTCTGGGAACGACTAATGAAAACACTATGATTTCTGATTTAGATCCGGGTGTTGTTGGTCTGAGATAGTACCCTTCTATTGCTTTTGGTTGATAGTCAGGTATATTATTATAATTTTTTTTTTACATATCAACAGTATAATACTTCAATCTCTACCAAACTTACTGAGATCGTCTCATGTTTACTTAGGGCGTAAAAATTCAAGCTTTGATCGTCAAAGAACTGTGTGACGATTTCTCTTCTGGTATTACAGTTGATGCGTGGATGATAATCAGCGGTTTTCTGCTGCTCGATCAGGATGAATTTTTTACTCGAACGACAATGCATCGCTATAAAATAGTTTTCTCCAAATCGACCAGGATTGGTGATAGCCCTCATCGATGTTCAACATATTTTTTCTGAATTCATAGAATTTGAGAATGTTTTAGAACATGGTAAGAAAAACAACTATTTACTAGGTACGTAGAGCATGATGCGTACTTTTATATTTATGTCATTTGTGTTTATTATTTTGTTTCATAGTTTTGTGGCTGAATATGTCTTTTACTCGCTTGTAATAAGATTTGATAGGGGAAATAACGTATGTCGAGAATATTGATCGCAACTTCGACTATCATGACACTATACACAATGTTTACGGTAGCATCCAGGATGATTGTGTGCGATTCAGCATACGGAACGTGAGGTTCGTGTATTAATGACTGTTAAGTCGATTCCATCATTATCTTCTTTTCTTCCTTAATATATCTATTTCATTGTCTGACAAACAGAAATTATACGTTGGAGTGTGAGCTATTCGAAACTAGAGCTGCTGAATTTTACAAACACTAACTGGATAACAATGAAGAAAATATTGTGTATATTATGAGATGGCCGGCTCTGAGCGTATATGGAGGTAACTGAGGTTTTAGATTAGGCACTGTGTTTGGTCTTTATGATCACAATGATAAATTAGATGTTGTTTATCTTATTTAATTCAGGAGATTTGTATATTTCATGTAGCGGCCACACTCGGATAATGTTGGATCAGTCGAAAAAATCTTGACGTATGAACAAACCTTGAATTCAAACCTGGATCATTCTATTTCTTCAATTTTATCCTCCTTTCCCTAAATAAAAGAATCTAATTAGATTCGAGTTCACCAAATAAATATCTAGATGTTGGTATGCAAATCTGTTTGAATATGAAAGACTCGACTATTATCACAAATGACTTTCTGAACCGGAGATCGATAAATTTAATAAGTCGTGAGTTCTCTGTTATCGAATGAATATGCATAGTTTGTTTGCATATATTTCCTATAATTCTAACATGTGTTCAAAACATCGGTAATCGTTAATCGGGCAGTCGGGTCAGGATTTGGAATTTAAAAAAAAACGGAGATTAAGCGGGGATTAAACGGGGATGAAATTTTGACTATATTTTATATCTTTTCAAACATTTTCATATATAGAAACAAAATGTTATCTATTAAAATTGTTTTCTTTCCAAAACATTGTATCAATTATGCAAAATATGATAAAATCTCAAAGTTAAAAATTCTATAGGTCTTATTTTCGGAAATGACAATACATTGAGGGCAATTCTATAAATACTATATTCTCTCTCTCACACACACAATTATTTCATTTTAGAACTCAATTTTCTCAAAATTGCATTTTGGCCCTTCTGAGATCTCTTCTTCCTCCCGAAGAAACCTGCACAACGACGCCATTCTCGTCTTCGTCATAAACTTGTGCGGCGGCAATCTTCCACTGTTCGAGTCCAACCAATCTTCACCGTCTTTGTAATCGCCGTCGTCATCATCTATGCTTCTCCGGCGATTATCACGGCTATAGTTCACGGAGAATCTTCGACCATGACGCTACGACGCTGGAACGACGCCGGAACAACGCCGGAACAACGCCGGACGACGACAATACCACACGTGGACAGCAGCCCAAGTGAGATTGACCAAAAACATCGCCGATTTTGATTAATCTCACGGTTGCCCACCGTTGCCGATTTTTCCGACCGATGAATCCCTAAAAACGCCGTTTTTTAGAAACAGATTCTAACTATCAATATTTCATATATTGAAGGCTGCTTATCCGTAGAGAAAGCAAGTTATGAGTTCATCGACGCTCATCAATTGATGAGGACTTATGTAGTCAATCGAAGCGATCAACCAAAGACGAACGTATAAAATGTGTTTGTTCTTGTTAGTTTCTACTAGGTCTTACGAAATCAAGACCAACTAATAATAAAAAGGAGCTCCATCACTATTATGTCGATGCTTCTACTATAATGTTAGTGACTGACAGGTATGTGTGTCTCTCCTTCTTGAGATTCTCTTCTTTAATTATCTATTTTACAAGCGACATCAAAGGAAAAGAATTAACAACTCCAAATAAAGAGAGAGGGAACGACAAGAGAAGACAAATGAGCGACATACAAAAGAAATGAATAACATCTACATTAGAAAGGGAGCAAGGTCCGAAACAGCATTGACGAGCAACAACTGACGATTTGAAAAAATACGTTTTACTTAAGATTGGAGAGAATGAAGCTCGACGATTAAGAGAAAAAGGAAGAGGCACGACTAAACATGTTTGTCGCTGGTCACTCTCTAAATAAACAAACAACACAACTACATAATTAATGTACGTCGTTCCTCAATTTTAATAAAGTTACATGAGTGGTCAAGTACGACTTCTTTGGGACCCACATGGAAAAAAAAGGAAGGACGTACATGCTTCAAGAATAAAACTCTGTCATTGGTCATTGGAGAAAGAAGCTTGTCCATCTCCATTCTTAATCAATCCCACATGGATATTAAAATAAGGACGTCCCTCTTATTTTGCTTAGTTATTTCCACATGATTTAAAATAAGAGTTTGTCACTCGCATAAGCCATTGACGAACGAAGAAAAAAGGTATGTCTTTGGGATCTTTTATTTAAATTATATATTATGTTGTTCCATTGGTATGTGCATAGATAATATTTTAAAAGGGACCATGCCATTAGACGATATATGCTTTTTTGTACATCAACCTTAGTAAACGAACAACAGTCACAAGTGACATGAGCAAGCAACCGACGATATGAAAATGAAGTATTACTCTACAAATTCTAAACAAGAAATTGAAGAGTAGGGGGCAAGTTGTTGGGTGAAATAAATTCACTAGTCGGTCGCTCCTTAAACTCTATTATAAGCTGGAGATATGATCGACTGACGATGTGATCGACCTGTCAGTCCTACTGCTAGTTTCCTAAAAAGCCTCAAGCATCGACATATCTCTATAACGAGGTACGACCGACGATATTCATTAATGGTTTAGCAATGACTAACAGTTTACCAACAACCCATGGTTTTATGTAATTTCCCAAGCCTATTGGAATTATGTAAAATGACCGACGTAACCTCCTAATTAAAAGGAAATTAAGAGGAACGACCGACAAGGGAAATGGAATATTACGACCGACGTCAAAGCCCAACTCAACAAGGATTAGGATAGACAAGCACCTATAAATAAGAGGTCCCATAACAAGGACAAGGGACAATCAATAAACACACAGAAACCCTAGTAACTACTTATTCTACGCCTCTCGACAAGCAGCGGCGAAGAACCTAGCAACGACGAACTACGATCTACGACGAGCGACAGACGAGATCCTCTTAGTTTAATCTTTGATATTGACTTGTTGTAGCTCGATATTCAATTGATTAATAAGATATCTTCTCCTGCGTCATTCCGTTTATTGTACTTGCGAACCGGTTAAATTTTGCCCAAACAGTCATGTAGCCTTAAGGTTTGCCCAAAAGAGAGAGATTTCTAGATTAAGAACATAAGCAAGAAGTATTAAGCTTAAAGATCCCCTAATCTAACCCATCTCAAACCCTAATGGGTAACTACTCACTACACATGATGAAATAAACAACCAAATGCATTGAAATAGACATCAAATGAAAGAGGAGATAAAGATAAACAACTTTTATTGAAATAAGCAAATGCAAATACAAAAGAGATTATCCAGGATCTAGGATTCAAGAAGTAAGAGCTTCGAGAACACAAAGATGGGATTAGAGCTCTAAAAAGTAAAATACAATAATTAAAAAGAAGCTAAAACAAAAGTAATCTAAAGCTTGGTGGTTTTTTCGTGGCTTTTAGCCTTTAAATACAAGAGGATTTAGGTTTAGGGTCAAAGACAAGTCAAGGGGGAAGCAACATTTTTCGGGTTTGACTTTGACTTCTCAGCTCGATCGAGTTGAAGCTTGGCCGGTCGAGTTGGCGAACTCGACCGGTTGGTCGAGTAGATGGTCGAGCTGGTCTTCAAGATGGCTTCCTCCTTCTTCCTTTGCGTATCCTGTTGAGCTGTGTCCATGCACCAAGTCCTTCCATGCTCCTCACGTCCCATATGCTCCAGAATGCTCCAAAAGACCTATTTCAAAGGATCAAACATGCATATGTATGCAAATGTAACCTAAAACTACTATGAATGCATAAGAAGAGAAAAAGAACAAGATATAATGCTAATGGATGCTAAAACTATGCAAAAGATGCATAAAAGATGTACTAAAACCATACAAAATGCAAGTACATCAGAAACCTACATGAGTATGAATATCTCTTCTAACACAGGCCGATTATTATATGTTGTTGTCGAATTGCTGGGCCCAAATATTTAGTTAGTATTGTAGCAAGCCAAATTTGAAAATATTAATAAATTCAAATCGTTTAGATAATGTTAAACTACAATATACGCATATATCCAATCATGATTATAGGAGTTACGAGATTGATATGCACTTGCTATATAAGTTTTTAATAAAAATATATATTATTAATATATATGTTAGATTTACATTTATCCATCCGTTTGAAAACCCTACCAATCAATAGTACTTAAACAAATAGTAAAACGAGTATTTGTTTGCATTGCACAGCATCTATATATCAAAATTCTGTGAAATCATAATAGATATTTTGTTTTCTCAATATGGTCTTGGTTGCGAGAACTCGATGCCAAGAGGAAATCTCACTCTGTTGTGTGCTGTGGAGAATAAAATAAATGGTGTTGATATACAATATTCACAACAAAAAGAAAAACGCAATGATATTCTGGGAACGACTAATGAAAACACTATGATTTCTGATTTAGATCCGGGTGTTGTTGGTCTGAGATAGTACCCTTCTATTGCTTTTGGTTGATAGTCAGGTATATTATTATAATTTTTTTTTTACATATCAACAGTATAATACTTCAATCTCTACCAAACTTACTGAGATCGTCTCATGTTTACTTAGGGCGTAAAAATTCAAGCTTTGATCGTCAAAGAACTGTGTGACGATTTCTCTTCTGGTATTACAGTTGATGCGTGGATGATAATCAGCGGTTTTCTGCTGCTCGATCAGGATGAATTTTTTACTCGAACGACAATGCATCGCTATAAAATAGTTTTCTCCAAATCGACCAGGATTGGTGATAGCCCTCATCGATGTTCAACATATTTTTTCTGAATTCATAGAATTTGAGAATGTTTTAGAACATGGTAAGAAAAACAACTATTTACTAGGTACGTAGAGCATGATGCGTACTTTTATATTTATGTCATTTGTGTTTATTATTTTGTTTCATAGTTTTGTGGCTGAATATGTCTTTTACTCGCTTGTAATAAGATTTGATAGGGGAAATAACGTATGTCGAGAATATTGATCGCAACTTCGACTATCATGACACTATACACAATGTTTACGGTAGCATCCAGGATGATTGTGTGCGATTCAGCATACGGAACGTGAGGTTCGTGTATTAATGACTGTTAAGTCGATTCCATCATTATCTTCTTTTCTTCCTTAATATATCTATTTCATTGTCTGACAAACAGAAATTATACGTTGGAGTGTGAGCTATTCGAAACTAGAGCTGCTGAATTTTACAAACACTAACTGGATAACAATGAAGAAAATATTGTGTATATTATGAGATGGCCGGCTCTGAGCGTATATGGAGGTAACTGAGGTTTTAGATTAGGCACTGTGTTTGGTCTTTATGATCACAATGATAAATTAGATGTTGTTTATCTTATTTAATTCAGGAGATTTGTATATTTCATGTAGCGGCCACACTCGGATAATGTTGGATCAGTCGAAAAAATCTTGACGTATGAACAAACCTTGAATTCAAACCTGGATCATTCTATTTCTTCAATTTTATCCTCCTTTCCCTAAATAAAAGAATCTAATTAGATTCGAGTTCACCAAATAAATATCTAGATGTTGGTATGCAAATCTGTTTGAATATGAAAGACTCGACTATTATCACAAATGACTTTCTGAACCGGAGATCGATAAATTTAATAAGTCGTGAGTTCTCTGTTATCGAATGAATATGCATAGTTTGTTTGCATATATTTCCTATAATTCTAACATGTGTTCAAAACATCGGTAATCGTTAATCGGGCAGTCGGGTCAGGATTTGGAATTTAAAAAAAAACGGAGATTAAGCGGGGATTAAACGGGGATGAAATTTTGACTATATTTTATATCTTTTCAAACATTTTCATATATAGAAACAAAATGTTATCTATTAAAATTGTTTTCTTTCCAAAACATTGTATCAATTATGCAAAATATGATAAAATCTCAAAGTTAAAAATTCTATAGGTCTTATTTTCGGAAATGACAATACATTGAGGGCAATTCTATAAATACTATATTCTCTCTCTCACACACACAATTATTTCATTTTAGAACTCAATTTTCTCAAAATTGCATTTTGGCCCTTCTGAGATCTCTTCTTCCTCCCGAAGAAACCTGCACAACGACGCCATTCTCGTCTTCGTCATAAACTTGTGCGGCGGCAATCTTCCACTGTTCGAGTCCAACCAATCTTCACCGTCTTTGTAATCGCCGTCGTCATCATCTATGCTTCTCCGGCGATTATCACGGCTATAGTTCACGGAGAATCTTCGACCATGACGCTACGACGCTGGAACGACGCCGGAACAACGCCGGAACAACGCCGGACGACGACAATACCACACGTGGACAGCAGCCCAAGTGAGATTGACCAAAAACATCGCCGATTTTGATTAATCTCACGGTTGCCCACCGTTGCCGATTTTTCCGACCGATGAATCCCTAAAAACGCCGTTTTTTAGAAACAGATTCTAACTATCAATATTTCATATATTGAAGGCTGCTTATCCGTAGAGAAAGCAAGTTATGAGTTCATCGACGCTCATCAATTGATGAGGACTTATGTAGTCAATCGAAGCGATCAACCAAAGACGAACGTATAAAATGTGTTTGTTCTTGTTAGTTTCTACTAGGTCTTACGAAATCAAGACCAACTAATAATAAAAAGGAGCTCCATCACTATTATGTCGATGCTTCTACTATAATGTTAGTGACTGACAGGTATGTGTGTCTCTCCTTCTTGAGATTCTCTTCTTTAATTATCTATTTTACAAGCGACATCAAAGGAAAAGAATTAACAACTCCAAATAAAGAGAGAGGGAACGACAAGAGAAGACAAATGAGCGACATACAAAAGAAATGAATAACATCTACATTAGAAAGGGAGCAAGGTCCGAAACAGCATTGACGAGCAACAACTGACGATTTGAAAAAATACGTTTTACTTAAGATTGGAGAGAATGAAGCTCGACGATTAAGAGAAAAAGGAAGAGGCACGACTAAACATGTTTGTCGCTGGTCACTCTCTAAATAAACAAACAACACAACTACATAATTAATGTACGTCGTTCCTCAATTTTAATAAAGTTACATGAGTGGTCAAGTACGACTTCTTTGGGACCCACATGGAAAAAAAAGGAAGGACGTACATGCTTCAAGAATAAAACTCTGTCATTGGTCATTGGAGAAAGAAGCTTGTCCATCTCCATTCTTAATCAATCCCACATGGATATTAAAATAAGGACGTCCCTCTTATTTTGCTTAGTTATTTCCACATGATTTAAAATAAGAGTTTGTCACTCGCATAAGCCATTGACGAACGAAGAAAAAAGGTATGTCTTTGGGATCTTTTATTTAAATTATATATTATGTTGTTCCATTGGTATGTGCATAGATAATATTTTAAAAGGGACCATGCCATTAGACGATATATGCTTTTTTGTACATCAACCTTAGTAAACGAACAACAGTCACAAGTGACATGAGCAAGCAACCGACGATATGAAAATGAAGTATTACTCTACAAATTCTAAACAAGAAATTGAAGAGTAGGGGGCAAGTTGTTGGGTGAAATAAATTCACTAGTCGGTCGCTCCTTAAACTCTATTATAAGCTGGAGATATGATCGACTGACGATGTGATCGACCTGTCAGTCCTACTGCTAGTTTCCTAAAAAGCCTCAAGCATCGACATATCTCTATAACGAGGTACGACCGACGATATTCATTAATGGTTTAGCAATGACTAACAGTTTACCAACAACCCATGGTTTTATGTAATTTCCCAAGCCTATTGGAATTATGTAAAATGACCGACGTAACCTCCTAATTAAAAGGAAATTAAGAGGAACGACCGACAAGAGAAATGGAATATTACGACCGACGTCAAAGCCCAACTCAACAAGGATTAGGATAGACAAGCACCTATAAATAAGAGGTCCCATAACAAGGACAAGGGAAAATCAATAAACACACAGAAACCCTAGTAACTACTTATTCTACGCCTCTCGACAAGCAGCGGCGAAGAACCTAGCAACGACGAACTACGATCTACGACGAGCGACAGACGAGATCCTCTTAGTTTAATCTTTGATATTGACTTGTTGTAGCTCGATATTCAATTGATTAATAAGATATCTTCTCCTGCGTCATTCCGTTTATTGTACTTGCGAACCGGTTAAATTTTGCCCAAACAGTCATGTAGCCTTAAGGTTTGCCCAAAAGAGAGAGATTTCTAGATTAAGAACATAAGCAAGAAGTATTAAGCTTAAAGATCCCCTAATCTAACCCATCTCAAACCCTAATGGGTAACTACTCACTACACATGATGAAATAAACAACCAAATGCATTGAAATAGACATCAAATGAAAGAGGAGATAAAGATAAACAACTTTTATTGAAATAAGCAAATGCAAATACAAAAGAGATTATCCAGGATCTAGGATTCAAGAAGTAAGAGCTTCGAGAACACAAAGATGGGATTAGAGCTCTAAAAAGTAAAATACAATAATTAAAAAGAAGCTAAAACAAAAGTAATCTAAAGCTTGGTGGTTTTTTCGTGGCTTTTAGCCTTTAAATACAAGAGGATTTAGGTTTAGGGTCAAAGACAAGTCAAGGGGGAAGCAACATTTTTCGGGTTTGACTTTGACTTCTCAGCTCGATCGAGTTGAAGCTTGGCCGGTCGAGTTGGCGAACTCGACCGGTTGGTCGAGTAGATGGTCGAGCTGGTCTTCAAGATGGCTTCCTCCTTCTTCCTTTGCGTATCCTGTTGAGCTGTGTCCATGCACCAAGTCCTTCCATGCTCCTCACGTCCCATATGCTCCAGAATGCTCCAAAAGACCTATTTCAAAGGACCAAACATGCATATGTATGCAAATGTAACCTAAAACTACTATGAATGCATAAGAAGAGAAAAAGAACAAGATATAATGCTAATGGATGCTAAAACTATGCAAAAGATGCATAAAAGATGTACTAAAACCATACAAAATGCAAGTACATCAGAAACCTACATGAGTATGAATATCTCTTCTAACACAGGCCGATTATTATATGTTGTTGTCGAATTGCTGGGCCCAAATATTTAGTTAGTATTGTAGCAAGCCAAATTTGAAAATATTAATAAATTCAAATCGTTTAGATAATGTTAAACTACAATATACGCATATATCCAATCATGATTATAGGAGTTACGAGATTGATATGCACTTGCTATATAAGTTTTTAATAAAAATATATATTATTAATATATATGTTAGATTTACATTTATCCATCCGTTTGAAAACCCTACCAATCAATAGTACTTAAACAAATAGTAAAACGAGTATTTGTTTGCATTGCACAGCATCTATATATCAAAATTCTGTGAAATCATAATAGATATTTTGTTTTCTCAATATGGTCTTGGTTGCGAGAACTCGATGCCAAGAGGAAATCTCACTCTGTTGTGTGCTGTGGAGAATAAAATAAATGGTGTTGATATACAATATTCACAACAAAAAGAAAAACGCAATGATATTCTGGGAACGACTAATGAAAACACTATGATTTCTGATTTAGATCCGGGTGTTGTTGGTCTGAGATAGTACCCTTCTATTGCTTTTGGTTGATAGTCAGGTATATTATTATAATTTTTTTTT
>CACVBM020001712.1:0-22794 GCA_902728155.2 Microthlaspi erraticum | reverse complement strand
TTGTAGTGTATAAGATGAACTTGATGGACCCATACTTATCCAAACATGGATTAATAGGTTCTACACATGACTATGAGGACAAACATGAGTGAAACGGTCTCAATCCAAGGGAGGAACATCAAATGGACCTAATTTGGGAACCGAAGAGGTAAGGAGTCCGAAATGTACCTCTGTGACTCCACATTGTGGAAACTCACTTGTAGTGTATAAGATGAACTAGATGGACCCATACTTATCCAAACATGGATTAATAGGTTCTACACATGATATGAGGACAAACATGAGTGAAACGGTCTCAATCCAAGGAGGAACATCAAATGGACCTAATTTGGGAACCGGAAGAGGTAAGGAGTCCGAAATGTACCTCTGTGACTCCACATTGTGGAAACTCACTTGTAGTGTATAAGATGAACTAGATGGACCCATACTTACCAAACATGGATTAATAGGTTCTACACATGACTATGAGGACAAACATGAGTGAAACGGTCTCAATCCAAGGGAGGAACATCAAATGGACCTAATTTGGGAACCGGAAGAGGTAAGGAGTCCGAAATGTACCTCTGTGACTCCACATTGTGGAAACTCACTTGTAGTGTATAAGATGAACTAGATGGACCCATACTTATCCAAACATGGATTAATAGGTTCTACACATGACTATGAGGACAAACATGAGTGAAACGGTCTCAATCCAAGGGAGGAACATCAAATGGACCTAATTTGGGAACCGGAAGAGGTAAGGAGTCCGAAATGTACCTCTGTGACTCCACATTGTGGAAACTCACTTGTAGTGTATAAGATGAACTAGATGGACCCATACTTATCCAAACATGGATTAATAGGTTCTACACATGACTATGAGGACAAACATGAGTGAAACGGTCTCAATCCAAGGGAGGAACATCAAATGGACCTAATTTGGGAACCGGAAGAGGTAAGGAGTCCGAAATGTACCTCTGTGACTCCACATTGTGGAAACTCACTTGTAGTGTATAAGATGAACTAGATGGACCCATACATACCCAAACATGGATTAATAGGTTCTACACATGACTATGAGGACAAACATGAGTGAAACGGTCTCAATCCAAGGGAGGAACATCAAATGGACCTAATTTGGGAACCGGAAGAGGTAAGGAGTCCGAAATGTACCTCTGTGACTCCACATTGTGGAAACTCACTTGTAGTGTATAAGATGAACTAGATGGACCCATACTTATCCAAACATGGATTAATAGGTTCTACACATGACTATGAGGACAAACATGAGTGAAACGGTCTCAATCCAAGGGAGGAACATCAAATGGACCTAATTTGGAACCGGAAGAGGTAAGGAGTCCGAAATGTACCTCTGTGACTCCACATTGTGGAAACTCACTTGTAGTGTATAAGATGAACTAGATGGACCCATACTTACCAAACATGGATTAATAGGTTCTACACATGACTATGAGGACAAACATGAGTGAAACGGTCTCAATCCAAGGGAGGAACATCAAATGGACCTAATTTGGGAACCGGAAGAGGTAAGGAGTCCGAAATGTACCTCTGTGACTCCACATTGTGGAAACTCACTTGTAGTGTATAAGATGAACTAGATGGACCCATACTTACCCAAACATGGATTAATAGGTTCTACACATGACTATGAGGACAAACATGAGTGAAACGGTCTCAATCCAAGGGAGGAACATCAAATGGACCTAATTTGGGAACCGGAAGAGGTAAGGAGTCCGAAATGTACCTCTGTGACTCCACATTGTGGAAACTCACTTGTAGTGTATAAGATGAACTAGATGGACCCATACTTATCCCAAACATGGATTAATAGGTTCTACACATGACTATGAGGACAAACATGAGTGAAACGGTCTCAATCCAAGGAGGAACATCAAATGGACCTAATTTGGGAACCGGAAGAGGTAAGGAGTCCGAAATGTACCTCTGTGACTCCACATTGTGGAAACTCACTTGTAGTGTATAAGATGAACTAGATGGACCCATACTTATCCAAACATGGATTAATAGGTTCTACACATGACTATGAGGACAAACATGAGTGAAACGGTCTCAATCCAAGGGAGGAACATCAAATGGACCTAATTTGGGAACCGGAAGAGGTAAGGAGTCCGAAATGTACCTCTGTGACTCCACATTGTGGAAACTCACTTGTAGTGTATAAGATGAACTAGATGGACCCATACTTATCCAAACATGGATTAATAGGTTCTACACATGACTATGAGGACAAACATGAGTGAAACGGTCTCAATCCAAGGGAGGAACATCAAATGGACCTAATTTGGGAACCGGAAGAGGTAAGGAGTCCGAAATGTACCTCTGTGACTCCACATTGTGGAAACTCACTTGTAGTGTATAAGATGAACTAGATGGACCCATACTTATCCAAACATGGATTAATAGGTTCTACACATGACTATGAGGACAAACATGAGTGAAACGGTCTCAATCCAAGGGAGGAACATCAAATGGACCTAATTTGGGAACCGGAAGAGGTAAGGAGTCCGAAATGTACCTCTGTGACTCCACATTGTGGAAACTCACTTGTAGTGTATAAGATGAACTAGATGGACCCATACTTATCCAAACATGGATTAATAGGTTCTACACATGACTATGAGGACAAACATGAGTGAAACGGTCTCAATCCAAGGGAGGAACATCAAATGGACCTAATTTGGGAACCGGAAGAGGTAAGGAGTCCGAAATGTACCTCTGTGACTCCACATTGTGGAAACTCACTTGTAGTGTATAAGATGAACTAGATGGACCCATACTTATCCAAACATGGATTAATAGGTTCTACACATGACTATGAGGACAAACATGAGTGAAACGGTCTCAATCCAAGGGAGGAACATCAAATGGACCTAATTTGGGAACCGGAAGAGGTAAGGAGTCCGAAATGTACCTCTGTGACTCCACATTGTGGAAACTCACTTGTAGTGTATAAGATGAACTAGATGGACCCATACTTATCCAAACATGGATTAATAGGTTCTACACATGACTATGAGGACAAACATGAGTGAAACGGTCTCAATCCAAGGGAGGAACATCAAATGGACCTAATTTGGGAACCGGAAGAGGTAAGGAGTCCGAAATGTACCTCTGTGACTCCACATTGTGGAAACTCACTTGTAGTGTATAAGATGAACTAGATGGACCCATACTTATCCAAACATGGATTAATAGGTTCTACACATGACTATGAGGACAAACATGAGTGAAACGGTCTCAATCCAAGGGAGGAACATCAAATGGACCTAATTTGGGAACCGGAAGAGGTAAGGAGTCCGAAATGTACCTCTGTGACTCCACATTGTGGAAACTCACTTGTAGTGTATAAGATGAACTAGATGGACCCATACTTATCCCAAACATGGATTAATAGGTTCTACACATGACTATGAGGACAAACATGAGTGAAACGGTCTCAATCCAAGGGAGGAACATCAAATGGACCTAATTTGGGAACCGGAAGAGGTAAGGAGTCCGAAATGTACCTCTGTGACTCCACATTGTGGAAACTCACTTGTAGTGTATAAGATGAACTAGATGGACCCATACTTACCCAAACATGGATTAATAGGTTCTACACATGACTATGAGGACAAACATGAGTGAAACGGTCTCAATCCAAGGGAGGAACATCAAATGGACCTAATTTGGGAACCGGAAGAGGTAAGGAGTCCGAAATGTACCTCTGTGACTCCACATTGTGGAAACTCACTTGTAGTGTATAAGATGAACTAGATGGACCCATACTTATCCAAACATGGATTAATAGGTTCTACACATGACTATGAGGACAAACATGAGTGAAACGGTCTCAATCCAAGGGAGGAACATCAAATGGACCTAATTTGGGAACCGGAAGAGGTAAGGAGTCCGAAATGTACCTCTGTGACTCCACATTGTGGAAACTCACTTGTAGTGTATAAGATGAACTAGATGGACCCATACTTATCCAAACATGGATTAATAGGTTCTACACATGACTATGAGGACAAACATGAGTGAAACGGTCTCAATCCAAGGGAGGAACATCAAATGGACCTAATTTGGGAACCGGAAGAGGTAAGGAGTCCGAAATGTACCTCTGTGACTCCACATTGTGGAAACTCACTTGTAGTGTATAAGATGAACTAGATGGACCCATACTTATCCAAACATGGATTAATAGGTTCTACACATGACTATGAGGACAAACATGAGTGAAACGGTCTCAATCCAAGGGAGGAACATCAAATGGACCTAATTTGGGAACCGGAAGAGGTAAGGAGTCCGAAATGTACCTCTGTGACTCCACATTGTGGAAACTCACTTGTAGTGTATAAGATGAACTAGATGGACCCATACTTATCCAAACATGGATTAATAGGTTCTACACATGACTATGAGGACAAACATGAGTGAAACGGTCTCAATCCAAGGGAGGAACATCAAATGGACCTAATTTGGGAACCGGAAGAGGTAAGGAGTCCGAAATGTACCTCTGTGACTCCACATTGTGGAAACTCACTTGTAGTGTATAAGATGAACTAGATGGACCCATACTTATCCCAAACATGGATTAATAGGTTCTACACATGACTATGAGGACAAACATGAGTGAAACGGTCTCAATCCAAGGGAGGAACATCAAATGGACCTAATTTGGGAACCGGAAGAGGTAAGGAGTCCGAAATGTACCTCTGTGACTCCACATTGTGGAAACTCACTTGTAGTGTATAAGATGAACTAGATGGACCCATACTTATCCAAACATGGATTAATAGGTTCTACACATGACTATGAGGACAAACATGAGTGAAACGGTCTCAATCCAAGGGAGGAACATCAAATGGACCTAATTTGGGAACCGGAAGAGGTAAGGAGTCCGAAATGTACCTCTGTGACTCCACATTGTGGAAACTCACTTGTAGTGTATAAGATGAACTAGATGGACCCATACTTATCCAAACATGGATTAATAGGTTCTACACATGACTATGAGGACAAACATGAGTGAAACGGTCTCAATCCAAGGGAGGAACATCAAATGGACCTAATTTGGGAACCGGAAGAGGTAAGGAGTCCGAAATGTACCTCTGTGACTCCACATTGTGGAAACTCACTTGTAGTGTATAAGATGAACTAGATGGACCCATACTTATCCAAACATGGATTAATAGGTTCTACACATGACTATGAGGACAAACATGAGTGAAACGGTCTCAATCCAAGGGAGGAACATCAAATGGACCTAATTTGGGAACCGGAAGAGGTAAGGAGTCCGAAATGTACCTCTGTGACTCCACATTGTGGAAACTCACTTGTAGTGTATAAGATGAACTAGATGGACCCATACTTATCCAAACATGGATTAATAGGTTCTACACATGACTATGAGGACAAACATGAGTGAAACGGTCTCAATCCAAGGGAGGAACATCAAATGGACCTAATTTGGGAACCGGAAGAGGTAAGGAGTCCGAAATGTACCTCTGTGACTCCACATTGTGGAAACTCACTTGTAGTGTATAAGATGAACTAGATGGACCCATACTTACCAAAACATGGATTAATAGGTTCTACACATGACTATGAGGACAAACATGAGTGAAACGGTCTCAATCCAAGGGAGGAACATCAAATGGACCTAATTTGGGAACCGGAAGAGGTAAGGAGTCCGAAATGTACCTCTGTGACTCCACATTGTGGAAACTCACTTGTAGTGTATAAGATGAACTAGATGGACCCATACTTACCAAACATGGATTAATAGGTTCTACACATGACTATGAGGACAAACATGAGTGAAACGGTCTCAATCCAAGGGAGGAACATCAAATGGACCTAATTTGGGAACCGGAAGAGGTAAGGAGTCCGAAATGTACCTCTGTGACTCCACATTGTGGAAACTCACTTGTAG
The DNA here is from genome assembly GCA_902728155.2 of Microthlaspi erraticum. Lineage (NCBI taxonomy): Eukaryota > Viridiplantae > Streptophyta > Magnoliopsida > Brassicales > Brassicaceae > Microthlaspi > Microthlaspi erraticum. Next base: position 16,853 of record CACVBM020001712.1, on the reverse strand, counting down.
TGTATAAGATGAACTAGATGGACCCATACTTACCAAACATGGATTAATAGGTTCTACACATGACTATGAGGACAAACATGAGTGAAACGGTCTCAATCCAAGGGAGGAACATCAAATGGACCTAATTTGGGAACCGGAAGAGGTAAGGAGTCCGAAATGTACCTCTGTGACTCCACATTGTGGAAACTCACTTGTAGTGTATAAGATGAACTAGATGGACCCATACTTATCCAAACATGGATTAATAGGTTCTACACATGACTATGAGGACAAACATGAGTGAAACGGTCTCAATCCAAGGGAGGAACATCAAATGGACCTAATTTGGGAACCGGAAGAGGTAAGGAGTCCGAAATGTACCTCTGTGACTCCACATTGTGGAAACTCACTTGTAGTGTATAAGATGAACTAGATGGACCCATACTTACCAAACATGGATTAATAGGTTCTACACATGACTATGAGGACAAACATGAGTGAAACGGTCTCAATCCAAGGGAGGAACATCAAATGGACCTAATTTGGGAACCGGAAGAGGTAAGGAGTCCGAAATGTACCTCTGTGACTCCACATTGTGGAAACTCACTTGTAGTGTATAAGATGAACTAGATGGACCCATACTTATCCAAACATGGATTAATAGGTTCTACACATGACTATGAGGACAAACATGAGTGAAACGGTCTCAATCCAAGGGAGGAACATCAAATGGACCTAATTTGGGAACCGGAAGAGGTAAGGAGTCCGAAATGTACCTCTGTGACTCCACATTGTGGAAACTCACTTGTAGTGTATAAGATGAACTAGATGGACCCATACTTATCCAAACATGGATTAATAGGTTCTACACATGACTATGAGGACAAACATGAGTGAAACGGTCTCAATCCAAGGGAGGAACATCAAATGGACCTAATTTGGGAACCGGAAGAGGTAAGGAGTCCGAAATGTACCTCTGTGACTCCACATTGTGGAAACTCACTTGTAGTGTATAAGATGAACTAGATGGACCCATACTTATCCAAACATGGATTAATAGGTTCTACACATGACTATGAGGACAAACATGAGTGAAACGGTCTCAATCCAAGGGAGGAACATCAAATGGACCTAATTTGGGAACCGGAAGAGGTAAGGAGTCCGAAATGTACCTCTGTGACTCCACATTGTGGAAACTCACTTGTAGTGTATAAGATGAACTAGATGGACCCATACTTATCCAAACATGGATTAATAGGTTCTACACATGACTATGAGGACAAACATGAGTGAAACGGTCTCAATCCAAGGGAGGAACATCAAATGGACCTAATTTGGGAACCGGAAGAGGTAAGGAGTCCGAAATGTACCTCTGTGACTCCACATTGTGGAAACTCACTTGTAGTGTATAAGATGAACTAGATGGACCCATACTTACCAAACATGGATTAATAGGTTCTACACATGACTATGAGGACAAACATGAGTGAAACGGTCTCAATCCAAGGGAGGAACATCAAATGGACCAAATTTGGGAACCGGAAGAGGTAAGGAGTCCGAAATGTACCTCTGTGACTCCACATTGTGGAAACTCACTTGTAGTGTATAAGATGAACTAGATGGACCCATACTTACCCAAACATGGATTAATAGGTTCTACACATGACTATGAGGACAAACATGAGTGAAACGGTCTCAATCCAAGGGAGGAACATCAAATGGACCAAATTTGGGAACCGGAAGAGGTAAGGAGTCCGAAATGTACCTCTGTGACTCCACATTGTGGAAACTCACTTGTAGTGTATAAGATGAACTAGATGGACCCATACTTACCAAACATGGATTAATAGGTTCTACACATGACTATGAGGACAAACATGAGTGAAACGGTCTCAATCCAAGGGAGGAACATCAAATGGACCAAATTTGGGAACCGGAAGAGGTAAGGAGTCCGAAATGTACCTCTGTGACTCCACATTGTGGAAACTCACTTGTAGTGTATAAGATGAACTAGATGGACCCATACTTACCAAACATGGATTAATAGGTTCTACACATGACTATGAGGACAAACATGAGTGAAACGGTCTCAATCCAAGGGAGGAACATCAAATGGACCAAATTTGGGAACCGGAAGAGGTAAGGAGTCCGAAATGTACCTCTGTGACTCCACATTGTGGAAACTCACTTGTAGTGTATAAGATGAACTAGATGGACCCATACTTACCAAACATGGATTAATAGGTTCTACACATGACTATGAGGACAAACATGAGTGAAACGGTCTCAATCCAAGGGAGGAACATCAAATGGACCAAATTTGGGAACCGGAAGAGGTAAGGAGTCCGAAATGTACCTCTGTGACTCCACATTGTGGAAACTCACTTGTAGTGTATAAGATGAACTAGATGGACCCATACTTACCAAACATGGATTAATAGGTTCTACACATGACTATGAGGACAAACATGAGTGAAACGGTCTCAATCCAAGGGAGGAACATCAAATGGACCAAATTTGGGAACCGGAAGAGGTAAGGAGTCCGAAATGTACCTCTGTGACTCCACATTGTGGAAACTCACTTGTAGTGTATAAGATGAACTAGATGGACCCATACTTACCAAACATGGATTAATAGGTTCTACACATGACTATGAGGACAAACATGAGTGAAACGGTCTCAATCCAAGGGAGGAACATCAAATGGACCAAATTTGGGAACCGGAAGAGGTAAGGAGTCCGAAATGTACCTCTGTGACTCCACATTGTGGAAACTCACTTGTAGTGTATAAGATGAACTAGATGGACCCATACTTACCAAACATGGATTAATAGGTTCTACACATGACTATGAGGACAAACATGAGTGAAACGGTCTCAATCCAAGGGAGGAACATCAAATGGACCAAATTTGGGAACCGGAAGAGGTAAGGAGTCCGAAATGTACCTCTGTGACTCCACATTGTGGAAACTCACTTGTAGTGTATAAGATGAACTAGATGGACCCATACTTACCAAACATGGATTAATAGGTTCTACACATGACTATGAGGACAAACATGAGTGAAACGGTCTCAATCCAAGGGAGGAACATCAAATGGACCAAATTTGGGAACCGGAAGAGGTAAGGAGTCCGAAATGTACCTCTGTGACTCCACATTGTGGAAACTCACTTGTAGTGTATAAGATGAACTAGATGGACCCATACTTACCAAACATGGATTAATAGGTTCTACACATGACTATGAGGACAAACATGAGTGAAACGGTCTCAATCCAAGGGAGGAACATCAAATGGACCAAATTTGGGAACCGGAAGAGGTAAGGAGTCCGAAATGTACCTCTGTGACTCCACATTGTGGAAACTCACTTGTAGTGTATAAGATGAACTAGATGGACCCATACTTACCAAACATGGATTAATAGGTTCTACACATGACTATGAGGACAAACATGAGTGAAACGGTCTCAATCCAAGGGAGGAACATCAAATGGACCAAATTTGGGAACCGGAAGAGGTAAGGAGTCCGAAATGTACCTCTGTGACTCCACATTGTGGAAACTCACTTGTAGTGTATAAGATGAACTAGATGGACCCATACTTACCAAACATGGATTAATAGGTTCTACACATGACTATGAGGACAAACATGAGTGAAACGGTCTCAATCCAAGGGAGGAACATCAAATGGACCAAATTTGGGAACCGGAAGAGGTAAGGAGTCCGAAATGTACCTCTGTGACTCCACATTGTGGAAACTCACTTGTAGTGTATAAGATGAACTAGATGGACCCATACTTACCAAACATGGATTAATAGGTTCTACACATGACTATGAGGACAAACATGAGTGAAACGGTCTCAATCCAAGGGAGGAACATCAAATGGACCAAATTTGGGAACCGGAAGAGGTAAGGAGTCCGAAATGTACCTCTGTGACTCCACATTGTGGAAACTCACTTGTAGTGTATAAGATGAACTAGATGGACCCATACTTACCAAACATGGATTAATAGGTTCTACACATGACTATGAGGACAAACATGAGTGAAACGGTCTCAATCCAAGGGAGGAACATCAAATGGACCAAATTTGGGAACCGGAAGAGGTAAGGAGTCCGAAATGTACCTCTGTGACTCCACATTGTGGAAACTCACTTGTAGTGTATAAGATGAACTAGATGGACCCATACTTACCCAAACATGGATTAATAGCTTCTACACATGACTATGAGGACAAACATGAGTGAAACGGTCTCAATCCAAGGGAGGAACATCAAATGGACCAAATTTGGGAACCGGAAGAGGTAAGGAGTCCGAAATGTACCTCTGTGACTCCACATTGTGGAAACTCACTTGTAGTGTATAAGATGAACTAGATGGACCCATACTTACCCAAACATGGATTAATAGGTTCTACACATGACTATGAGGACAAACATGAGTGAAACGGTCTCAATCCAAGGGAGGAACATCAAATGGACCAAATTTGGGAACCGGAAGAGGTAAGGAGTCCGAAATGTACCTCTGTGACTCCACATTGTGGAAACTCACTTGTAGTGTATAAGATGAACTAGATGGACCCATACTTACCCAAACATGGATTAATAGGTTCTACACATGACTATGAGGACAAACATGAGTGAAACGGTCTCAATCCAAGGGAGGAACATCAAATGGACCAAATTTGGGAACCGGAAGAGGTAAGGAGTCCGAAATGTACCTCTGTGACTCCACATTGTGGAAACTCACTTGTAGTGTATAAGATGAACTAGATGGACCCATACTTACCCAAACATGGATTAATAGGTTCTACACATGACTATGAGGACAAACATGAGTGAAACGGTCTCAATCCAAGGGAGGAACATCAAATGGACCAAATTTGGGAACCGGAAGAGGTAAGGAGTCCGAAATGTACCTCTGTGACTCCACATTGTGGAAACTCACTTGTAGTGTATAAGATGAACTAGATGGACCCATACTTACCCAAACATGGATTAATAGGTTCTCCACATGACTATGAGGACAAACATGAGTGAAACGGTCTCAATCCAAGGGAGGAACATCAAATGGACCAAATTTGGGAACCGGAAGAGGTAAGGAGTCCGAAATGTACCTCTGTGACTCCACATTGTGGAAACTCACTTGTAGTGTATAAGATGAACTAGATGGACCCATACTTACCCAAACATGGATTAATAGGTTCTACACATGACTATGAGGACAAACATGAGTGAAACGGTCTCAATCCAAGGGAGGAACATCAAATGGACCAAATTTGGGAACCGGAAGAGGTAAGGAGTCCGAAATGTACCTCTGTGACTCCACATTGTGGAAACTCACTTGTAGTGTATAAGATGAACTAGATGGACCCATACTTACCCAAACATGGATTAATAGGTTCTACACATGACTATGAGGACAAACATGAGTGAAACGGTCTCAATCCAAGGGAGGAACATCAAATGGACCAAATTTGGGAACCGGAAGAGGTAAGGAGTCCGAAATGTACCTCTGTGACTCCACATTGTGGAAACTCACTTGTAGTGTATAAGATGAACTAGATGGACCCATACTTACCCAAACATGGATTAATAGGTTCTCCACATGACTATGAGGACAAACATGAGTGAAACGGTCTCAATCCAAGGGAGGAACATCAAATGGACCAAATTTGGGAACCGGAAGAGGTAAGGAGTCCGAAATGTACCTCTGTGACTCCACATTGTGGAAACTCACTTGTAGTGTATAAGATGAACTAGATGGACCCATACTTACCCAAACATGGATTAATAGGTTCTACACATGACTATGAGGACAAACATGAGTGAAACGGTCTCAATCCAAGGGAGGAACATCAAATGGACCAAATTTGGGAACCGGAAGAGGTAAGGAGTCCGAAATGTACCTCTGTGACTCCACATTGTGGAAACTCACTTGTAGTGTATAAGATGAACTAGATGGACCCATACTTACCCAAACATGGATTAATAGGTTCTCCACATGACTATGAGGACAAACATGAGTGAAACGGTCTCAATCCAAGGGAGGAACATCAAATGGACCAAATTTGGGAACCGGAAGAGGTAAGGAGTCCGAAATGTACCTCTGTGACTCCACATTGAAACTCACTTGTAGTGTATAAGATGAACTAGATGGACCCATACTTACCCAAACATGGATTAATAGGTTCTACACATGACTATGAGGACAAACATGAGTGAAACGGTCTCAATCCAAGGGAGGAACATCAAATGGACCAAATTTGGGAACCGGAAGAGGTAAGGAGTCCGAAATGTACCTCTGTGACTCCACATTGTGGAAACTCACTTGTAGTGTATAAGATGAACTAGATGGACCCATACTTACCCAAACATGGATTAATAGGTTCTACACATGACTATGAGGACAAACATGAGTGAAACGGTCTCAATCCAAGGGAGGAACATCAAATGGACCAAATTTGGGAACCGGAAGAGGTAAGGAGTCCGAAATGTACCTCTGTGACTCCACATTGTGGAAACTCACTTGTAGTGTATAAGATGAACTAGATGGACCCATACTTACCCAAACATGGATTAATAGGTTCTACACATGACTATGAGGACAAACATGAGTGAAACGGTCTCAATCCAAGGGAGGAACATCAAATGGACCAAATTTGGGAACCGGAAGAGGTAAGGAGTCCGAAATGTACCTCTGTGACTCCACATTGTGGAAACTCACTTGTAGTGTATAAGATGAACTAGATGGACCCATACTTACCCAAACATGGATTAATAGGTTCTCACATGACTATGAGGACAAACATGAGTGAAACGGTCTCAATCCAAGGGAGGAACATCAAATGGACCAAATTTGGGAACCGGAAGAGGTAAGGAGTCCGAAATGTACCTCTGTGACTCCACATTGTGGAAACTCACTTGTAGTGTATAAGATGAACTAGATGGACCCATACTTACCCAAACATGGATTAATAGGTTCTCACATGACTATGAGGACAAACATGAGTGAAACGGTCTCAATCCAAGGGAGGAACATCAAATGGACCAAATTTGGGAACCGGAAGAGGTAAGGAGTCCGAAATGTACCTCTGTGACTCCACATTGTGGAAACTCACTTGTAGTGTATAAGATGAACTAGATGGACCCATACTTACCCAAACATGGATTAATAGGTTCTACACATGACTATGAGGACAAACATGAGTGAAACGGTCTCAATCCAAGGGAGGAACATCAAATGGACCAAATTTGGGAACCGGAAGAGGTAAGGAGTCCGAAATGTACCTCTGTGACTCCACATTGTGGAAACTCACTTGTAGTGTATAAGATGAACTAGATGGACCCATACTTACCCAAACATGGATTAATAGGTTCTACACATGACTATGAGGACAAACATGAGTGAAACGGTCTCAATCCAAGGGAGGAACATCAAATGGACCAAATTTGGGAACCGGAAGAGGTAAGGAGTCCGAAATGTACCTCTGTGACTCCACATTGTGGAAACTCACTTGTAGTGTATAAGATGAACTAGATGGACCCATACTTACCCAAACATGGATTAATAGGTTCTACATGACTATGAGGACAAACATGAGTGAAACGGTCTCAATCCAAGGGAGGAACATCAAATGGACCAAATTTGGGAACCGGAAGAGGTAAGGAGTCCGAAATGTACCTCTGTGACTCCACATTGTGGAAACTCACTTGTAGTGTATAAGATGAACTAGATGGACCCATACTTACCCAAACATGGATTAATAGGTTCTCACATGACTATGAGGACAAACATGAGTGAAACGGTCTCAATCCAAGGGAGGAACATCAAATGGACCAAATTTGGGAACCGGAAGAGGTAAGGAGTCCGAAATGTACCTCTGTGACTCCACATTGTGGAAACTCACTTGTAGTGTATAAGATGAACTAGATGGACCCATACTTACCCAAACATGGATTAATAGGTTCTACACATGACTATGAGGACAAACATGAGTGAAACGGTCTCAATCCAAGGGAGGAACATCAAATGGACCAAATTTGGGAACCGGAAGAGGTAAGGAGTCCGAAATGTACCTCTGTGACTCCACATTGTGGAAACTCACTTGTAGTGTATAAGATGAACTAGATGGACCCATACTTACCCAAACATGGATTAATAGGTTCTACACATGACTATGAGGACAAACATGAGTGAAACGGTCTCAATCCAAGGGAGGAACATCAAATGGACCAAATTTGGGAACCGGAAGAGGTAAGGAGTCCGAAATGTACCTCTGTGACTCCACATTGTGGAAACTCACTTGTAGTGTATAAGATGAACTAGATGGACCCATACTTACCCAAACATGGATTAATAGGTTCTCCACATGACTATGAGGACAAACATGAGTGAAACGGTCTCAATCCAAGGGAGGAACATCAAATGGACCAAATTTGGGAACCGGAAGAGGTAAGGAGTCCGAAATGTACCTCTGTGACTCCACATTGTGGAAACTCACTTGTAGTGTATAAGATGAACTAGATGGACCCATACTTACCCAAACATGGATTAATAGGTTCTCCACATGACTATGAGGACAAACATGAGTGAAACGGTCTCAATCCAAGGGAGGAACATCAAATGGACCAAATTTGGGAACCGGAAGAGGTAAGGAGTCCGAAATGTACCTCTGTGACTCCACATTGTGGAAACTCACTTGTAGTGTATAAGATGAACTAGATGGACCCATACTTACCCAAACATGGATTAATAGGTTCTCACATGACTATGAGGACAAACATGAGTGAAACGGTCTCAATCCAAGGGAGGAACATCAAATGGACCAAATTTGGGAACCGGAAGAGGTAAGGAGTCCGAAATGTACCTCTGTGACTCCACATTGTGGAAACTCACTTGTAGTGTATAAGATGAACTAGATGGACCCATACTTACCCAAACATGGATTAATAGGTTCTACACATGACTATGAGGACAAACATGAGTGAAACGGTCTCAATCCAAGGGAGGAACATCAAATGGACCAAATTTGGGAACCGGAAGAGGTAAGGAGTCCGAAATGTACCTCTGTGACTCCACATTGTGGAAACTCACTTGTAGTGTATAAGATGAACTAGATGGACCCATACTTACCCAAACATGGATTAATAGGTTCTACATGACTATGAGGACAAACATGAGTGAAACGGTCTCAATCCAAGGGAGGAACATCAAATGGACCAAATTTGGGAACCGGAAGAGGTAAGGAGTCCGAAATGTACCTCTGTGACTCCACATTGTGGAAACTCACTTGTAGTGTATAAGATGAACTAGATGGACCCATACTTACCCAAACATGGATTAATAGGTTCTACACATGACTATGAGGACAAACATGAGTGAAACGGTCTCAATCCAAGGGAGGAACATCAAATGGACCAAATTTGGGAACCGGAAGAGGTAAGGAGTCCGAAATGTACCTCTGTGACTCCACATTGTGGAAACTCACTTGTAGTGTATAAGATGAACTAGATGGACCCATACTTACCCAAACATGGATTAATAGGTTCTCACATGACTATGAGGACAAACATGAGTGAAACGGTCTCAATCCAAGGGAGGAACATCAAATGGACCAAATTTGGGAACCGGAAGAGGTAAGGAGTCCGAAATGTACCTCTGTGACTCCACATTGTGGAAACTCACTTGTAGTGTATAAGATGAACTAGATGGACCCATACTTACCCAAACATGGATTAATAGGTTCTCCACATGACTATGAGGACAAACATGAGTGAAACGGTCTCAATCCAAGGGAGGAACATCAAATGGACCAAATTTGGGAACCGGAAGAGGTAAGGAGTCCGAAATGTACCTCTGTGACTCCACATTGTGGAAACTCACTTGTAGTGTATAAGATGAACTAGATGGACCCATACTTACCCAAACATGGATTAATAGGTTCTACATGACTATGAGGACAAACATGAGTGAAACGGTCTCAATCCAAGGGAGGAACATCAAATGGACCAAATTTGGGAACCGGAAGAGGTAAGGAGTCCGAAATGTACCTCTGTGACTCCACATTGTGGAAACTCACTTGTAGTGTATAAGATGAACTAGATGGACCCATACTTACCCAAACATGGATTAATAGGTTCTACACATGACTATGAGGACAAACATGAGTGAAACGGTCTCAATCCAAGGGAGGAACATCAAATGGACCAAATTTGGGAACCGGAAGAGGTAAGGAGTCCGAAATGTACCTCTGTGACTCCACATTGTGGAAACTCACTTGTAGTGTATAAGATGAACTAGATGGACCCATACTTACCCAAACATGGATTAATAGGTTCTACACATGACTATGAGGACAAACATGAGTGAAACGGTCTCAATCCAAGGGAGGAACATCAAATGGACCAAATTTGGGAACCGGAAGAGGTAAGGAGTCCGAAATGTACCTCTGTGACTCCACATTGAGGAAACTCACTTGTAGTGTATAAGATGAACTAGATGGACCCATACTTACCCAAACATGGATTAATAGGTTCTACACATGACTATGAGGACAAACATGAGTGAAACGGTCTCAATCCAAGGGAGGAACATCAAATGGACCAAATTTGGGAACCGGAAGAGGTAAGGAGTCCGAAATGTACCTCTGTGACTCCACATTGTGGAAACTCACTTGTAGTGTATAAGATGAACTAGATGGACCCATACTTACCCAAACATGGATTAATAGGTTCTCCACATGACTATGAGGACAAACATGAGTGAAACGGTCTCAATCCAAGGGAGGAACATCAAATGGACCAAATTTGGGAACCGGAAGAGGTAAGGAGTCCGAAATGTACCTCTGTGACTCCACATTGTGGAAACTCACTTGTAGTGTATAAGATGAACTAGATGGACCCATACTTACCCAAACATGGATTAATAGGTTCTACACATGACTATGAGGACAAACATGAGTGAAACGGTCTCAATCCAAGGGAGGAACATCAAATGGACCAAATTTGGGAACCGGAAGAGGTAAGGAGTCCGAAATGTACCTCTGTGACTCCACATTGTGGAAACTCACTTGTAGTGTATAAGATGAACTAGATGGACCCATACTTACCCAAACATGGATTAATAGGTTCTCACATGACTATGAGGACAAACATGAGTGAAACGGTCTCAATCCAAGGGAGGAACATCAAATGGACCAAATTTGGGAACCGGAAGAGGTAAGGAGTCCGAAATGTACCTCTGTGACTCCACATTGTGGAAACTCACTTGTAGTGTATAAGATGAACTAGATGGACCCATACTTACCCAAACATGGATTAATAGGTTCTCCACATGACTATGAGGACAAACATGAGTGAAACGGTCTCAATCCAAGGGAGGAACATCAAATGGACCAAATTTGGGAACCGGAAGAGGTAAGGAGTCCGAAATGTACCTCTGTGACTCCACATTGTGGAAACTCACTTGTAGTGTATAAGATGAACTAGATGGACCCATACTTACCCAAACATGGATTAATAGGTTCTACACATGACTATGAGGACAAACATGAGTGAAACGGTCTCAATCCAAGGGAGGAACATCAAATGGACCAAATTTGGGAACCGGAAGAGGTAAGGAGTCCGAAATGTACCTCTGTGACTCCACATTGTGGAAACTCACTTGTAGTGTATAAGATGAACTAGATGGACCCATACTTACCCAAACATGGATTAATAGGTTCTACACATGACTATGAGGACAAACATGAGTGAAACGGTCTCAATCCAAGGGAGGAACATCAAATGGACCAAATTTGGGAACCGGAAGAGGTAAGGAGTCCGAAATGTACCTCTGTGACTCCACATTGTGGAAACTCACTTGTAGTGTATAAGATGAACTAGATGGACCCATACTTACCCAAACATGGATTAATAGGTTCTCACATGACTATGAGGACAAACATGAGTGAAACGGTCTCAATCCAAGGGAGGAACATCAAATGGACCAAATTTGGGAACCGGAAGAGGTAAGGAGTCCGAAATGTACCTCTGTGACTCCACATTGTGGAAACTCACTTGTAGTGTATAAGATGAACTAGATGGACCCATACTTACCCAAACATGGATTAATAGGTTCTCCACATGACTATGAGGACAAACATGAGTGAAACGGTCTCAATCCAAGGGAGGAACATCAAATGGACCAAATTTGGGAACCGGAAGAGGTAAGGAGTCCGAAATGTACCTCTGTGACTCCACATTGTGGAAACTCACTTGTAGTGTATAAGATGAACTAGATGGACCCATACTTACCCAAACATGGATTAATAGGTTCTACACATGACTATGAGGACAAACATGAGTGAAACGGTCTCAATCCAAGGGAGGAACATCAAATGGACCAAATTTGGGAACCGGAAGAGGTAAGGAGTCCGAAATGTACCTCTGTGACTCCACATTGTGGAAACTCACTTGTAGTGTATAAGATGAACTAGATGGACCCATACTTACCCAAACATGGATTAATAGGTTCTCCACATGACTATGAGGACAAACATGAGTGAAACGGTCTCAATCCAAGGGAGGAACATCAAATGGACCAAATTTGGGAACCGGAAGAGGTAAGGAGTCCGAAATGTACCTCTGTGACTCCACATTGTGGAAACTCACTTGTAGTGTATAAGATGAACTAGATGGACCCATACTTACCCAAACATGGATTAATAGGTTCTCCACATGACTATGAGGACAAACATGAGTGAAACGGTCTCAATCCAAGGGAGGAACATCAAATGGACCAAATTTGGGAACCGGAAGAGGTAAGGAGTCCGAAATGTACCTCTGTGACTCCACATTGTGGAAACTCACTTGTAGTGTATAAGATGAACTAGATGGACCCATACTTACCCAAACATGGATTAATAGGTTCTCCACATGACTATGAGGACAAACATGAGTGAAACGGTCTCAATCCAAGGGAGGAACATCAAATGGACCAAATTTGGGAACCGGAAGAGGTAAGGAGTCCGAAATGTACCTCTGTGACTCCACATTGTGGAAACTCACTTGTAGTGTATAAGATGAACTAGATGGACCCATACTTACCCAAACATGGATTAATAGGTTCTACATGACTATGAGGACAAACATGAGTGAAACGGTCTCAATCCAAGGGAGGAACATCAAATGGACCAAATTTGGGAACCGGAAGAGGTAAGGAGTCCGAAATGTACCTCTGTGACTCCACATTGTGGAAACTCACTTGTAGTGTATAAGATGAACTAGATGGACCCATACTTACCCAAACATGGATTAATAGGTTCTACACATGACTATGAGGACAAACATGAGTGAAACGGTCTCAATCCAAGGGAGGAACATCAAATGGACCAAATTTGGGAACCGGAAGAGGTAAGGAGTCCGAAATGTACCTCTGTGACTCCACATTGTGGAAACTCACTTGTAGTGTATAAGATGAACTAGATGGACCCATACTTACCCAAACATGGATTAATAGGTTCTCACATGACTATGAGGACAAACATGAGTGAAACGGTCTCAATCCAAGGGAGGAACATCAAATGGACCAAATTTGGGAACCGGAAGAGGTAAGGAGTCCGAAATGTACCTCTGTGACTCCACATTGTGGAAACTCACTTGTAGTGTATAAGATGAACTAGATGGACCCATACTTACCCAAACATGGATTAATAGGTTCTCACATGACTATGAGGACAAACATGAGTGAAACGGTCTCAATCCAAGGGAGGAACATCAAATGGACCAAATTTGGGAACCGGAAGAGGTAAGGAGTCCGAAATGTACCTCTGTGACTCCACATTGTGGAAACTCACTTGTAGTGTATAAGATGAACTAGATGGACCCATACTTACCCAAACATGGATTAATAGGTTCTCCACATGACTATGAGGACAAACATGAGTGAAACGGTCTCAATCCAAGGGAGGAACATCAAATGGACCAAATTTGGGAACCGGAAGAGGTAAGGAGTCCGAAATGTACCTCTGTGACTCCACATTGTGGAAACTCACTTGTAGTGTATAAGATGAACTAGATGGACCCATACTTACCCAAACATGGATTAATAGGTTCTCCACATGACTATGAGGACAAACATGAGTGAAACGGTCTCAATCCAAGGGAGGAACATCAAATGGACCAAATTTGGGAACCGGAAGAGGTAAGGAGTCCGAAATGTACCTCTGTGACTCCACATTGTGGAAACTCACTTGTAGTGTATAAGATGAACTAGATGGACCCATACTTACCCAAACATGGATTAATAGGTTCTACACATGACTATGAGGACAAACATGAGTGAAACGGTCTCAATCCAAGGGAGGAACATCAAATGGACCAAATTTGGGAACCGGAAGAGGTAAGGAGTCCGAAATGTACCTCTGTGACTCCACATTGTGGAAACTCACTTGTAGTGTATAAGATGAACTAGATGGACCCATACTTACCCAAACATGGATTAATAGGTTCTCCACATGACTATGAGGACAAACATGAGTGAAACGGTCTCAATCCAAGGGAGGAACATCAAATGGACCAAATTTGGGAACCGGAAGAGGTAAGGAGTCCGAAATGTACCTCTGTGACTCCACATTGTGGAAACTCACTTGTAGTGTATAAGATGAACTAGATGGACCCATACTTACCCAAACATGGATTAATAGGTTCTACACATGACTATGAGGACAAACATGAGTGAAACGGTCTCAATCCAAGGGAGGAACATCAAATGGACCAAATTTGGGAACCGGAAGAGGTAAGGAGTCCGAAATGTACCTCTGTGACTCCACATTGTGGAAACTCACTTGTAGTGTATAAGATGAACTAGATGGACCCATACTTACCCAAACATGGATTAATAGGTTCTCCACATGACTATGAGGACAAACATGAGTGAAACGGTCTCAATCCAAGGGAGGAACATCAAATGGACCAAATTTGGGAACCGGAAGAGGTAAGGAGTCCGAAATGTACCTCTGTGACTCCACATTGTGGAAACTCACTTGTAGTGTATAAGATGAACTAGATGGACCCATACTTACCCAAACATGGATTAATAGGTTCTCCACATGACTATGAGGACAAACATGAGTGAAACGGTCTCAATCCAAGGGAGGAACATCAAATGGACCAAATTTGGGAACCGGAAGAGGTAAGGAGTCCGAAATGTACCTCTGTGACTCCACATTGTGGAAACTCACTTGTAGTGTATAAGATGAACTAGATGGACCCATACTTACCCAAACATGGATTAATAGGTTCTACACATGACTATGAGGACAAACATGAGTGAAACGGTCTCAATCCAAGGGAGGAACATCAAATGGACCAAATTTGGGAACCGGAAGAGGTAAGGAGTCCGAAATGTACCTCTGTGACTCCACATTGTGGAAACTCACTTGTAGTGTATAAGATGAACTAGATGGACCCATACTTACCCAAACATGGATTAATAGGTTCTACACATGACTATGAGGACAAACATGAGTGAAACGGTCTCAATCCAAGGGAGGAACATCAAATGGACCAAATTTGGGAACCGGAAGAGGTAAGGAGTCCGAAATGTACCTCTGTGACTCCACATTGTGGAAACTCACTTGTAGTGTATAAGATGAACTAGATGGACCCATACTTACCCAAACATGGATTAATAGGTTCTACACATGACTATGAGGACAAACATGAGTGAAACGGTCTCAATCCAAGGGAGGAACATCAAATGGACCAAATTTGGGAACCGGAAGAGGTAAGGAGTCCGAAATGTACCTCTGTGACTCCACATTGTGGAAACTCACTTGTAGTGTATAAGATGAACTAGATGGACCCATACTTACCCAAACATGGATTAATAGGTTCTACACATGACTATGAGGACAAACATGAGTGAAACGGTCTCAATCCAAGGGAGGAACATCAAATGGACCAAATTTGGGAACCGGAAGAGGTAAGGAGTCCGAAATGTACCTCTGTGACTCCACATTGTGGAAACTCACTTGTAGTGTATAAGATGAACTAGATGGACCCATACTTACCCAAACATGGATTAATAGGTTCTACACATGACTATGAGGACAAACATGAGTGAAACGGTCTCAATCCAAGGGAGGAACATCAAATGGACCAAATTTGGGAACCGGAAGAGGTAAGGAGTCCGAAATGTACCTCTGTGACTCCACATTGTGGAAACTCACTTGTAGTGTATAAGATGAACTAGATGGACCCATACTTACCCAAACATGGATTAATAGGTTCTCACATGACTATGAGGACAAACATGAGTGAAACGGTCTCAATCCAAGGGAGGAACATCAAATGGACCAAATTTGGGAACCGGAAGAGGTAAGGAGTCCGAAATGTACCTCTGTGACTCCACATTGTGGAAACTCACTTGTAGTGTATAAGATGAACTAGATGGACCCATACTTACCCAAACATGGATTAATAGGTTCTCCACATGACTATGAGGACAAACATGAGTGAAACGGTCTCAATCCAAGGGAGGAACATCAAATGGACCAAATTTGGGAACCGGAAGAGGTAAGGAGTCCGAAATGTACCTCTGTGACTCCACATTGTGGAAACTCACTTGTAGTGTATAAGATGAACTAGATGGACCCATACTTACCCAAACATGGATTAATAGGTTCTACACATGACTATGAGGACAAACATGAGTGAAACGGTCTCAATCCAAGGGAGGAACATCAAATGGACCAAATTTGGGAACCGGAAGAGGTAAGGAGTCCGAAATGTACCTCTGTGACTCCACATTGTGGAAACTCACTTGTAGTGTATAAGATGAACTAGATGGACCCATACTTAACATACCAACTATGAGGACAAACATGA
>CACVBM020001711.1:0-22934 GCA_902728155.2 Microthlaspi erraticum | reverse complement strand
AAACTCTCAAAGCAAAGGGAATGGCCCAAAAATTGCTCCCGCCACATGCAAAAGGAATGATTCTTTTTCATTCACTCGGTTTTGCAACGCTATAGCACGTGCGACGCCAACTGTTTATCATGTGCGGTGTACACCGTTACTCACGAGCCCAACACGTGCGACATAGAAAGTATGTGTGCTTAGCGAAACTCACTATAGTTGAACCGTCAATGGTCAAAGCCTCGGAAACGTTAATCTTCTAAAGAGTGTCTGTTTTCACTTATGCAGTTATGGTTACTTAATATAATAGCAATTTTTGTTTGTTTGTGCATATTTGGCAGTTTATTGTTAGTTCAGATGAGCTGTGAATAGGTTTAATCAAATGGATTCGACCCGTCGGTTACATTCACCATAAAATGGTTTTGAAACTTTTTACATGCATGAGTTTTGCAAGATCTCTGAGACGCATATCAATTAACAGAGTCTAAGTTGTTATTTTGCATACAATTCAAATAAAAATTTTCAAACTTTCTTTATTTAGATTGCTTGAAAGGGAAAAGGGAAAATCCTAACAATTCCTTCTGATATATACTTATATATTATTTTACTGTAAAGTCAACAACAAGAGTCGTTGTAGTATAGTGGTAAGTATTCCCGCCTGTCACGCGGGTGACTGGGTTCGATCCCCGGCAACGGCGAAAGATTTTATTTTTCCATTCTTGCGGCTCTGCCTTTTTTCATCACAGGCCCAATATTCTACTTATCTAAAACGATAAATGTGCCGCCGTTTAGGGCCTTCGCATCAGTTATTTGTGTTGATAATGAAGATACAGTTTTTGCCTCCGCTAACAACAGATGATTGATTAGCGTGAGGTAATACAATTACATACCCAGCATGATAATATTAGATTACATTTCAAACTAAATACATAGATTTTTTGACAGACGCACTATAAAGAGGCTTGTCTAAGTTGTTGCCAATCAACCTGTCAAGAACGAGTCCACTCCTTTTTTATGTAGACGATGATTTCATCTTATATACTAGTACTACTATACTTGCACTCTTTTCTTAAGTCATCTATACATACTTTTACATTACTTATTTAGTTGTTTTTTTGATATATATCTTCACTAGGTATATTTCATTACGTCAACTTCCATTCTCACTTAATTAAGGTTCCTGCAAAATGATCAATGAAACCTGGATCAATGAAAAAAACCCTTTTGAGATGAGGTACTGGTTTTCCAATTTTTTTTGTTTGTTATTGTTTTGTAATATATAAAAATAAAATGTAGACTTTAAAAAAAAGTAATACCCAACCAAGAACTTTTGGTAATAACTAATATCAGATTTTTATCCACTAACTATTTAGTTTACAAATTCCGAAAAGCGTAAGCCGTAGGTTAGACGATTATTTACTATATTCATGAAACATTCAATGTGGCGTGTACCTTTGCTTATCGTGCTTCATCGGCCAGGATTGATAGTTAGTAATAAAGCGATCCTGCATATTTTGATTATCTCTAAGTCAGTTTCGTGCATATCATATCTATAGATGAATGAAAGATATATTATGATACACTGATGTTCTTATGATATAAAATGATTGTAATTAGTTACCTTCCCACCAATTTCCTCTTGAAGCACTGTCGGAATCGCCTTCTTCACCATCTTTCTTATACTGTACACACTCCGAATTAGTGAGTATAGAGTTGATACAAGTAGACATATAGTGTGAATAATATCCATGAAGCTTGACATTAAGAATGATATATCCAAATGAACCTAGGTTCAATGATAATACACATATACAATATCACTTTGCTTATATGCGTTCATATAGCTCAACTATCCTACTTCTATCTAAAAAACGCTGAGTGTGCATAGTAATGCTTACATAAGATAGAAACCAAATCACTAGTATTTTTGTCGATATGCAACACAAATGCTTTGGTGAGTAATTCAAGAGGTAGGGACTTACAGCATCTGGTTTGGTTGTTGATCGTGATGGTGTTGAAGAGGAATAGCTCTCTTGGCCTCCATAGTAAATGGATGAGCTCCAGTTGCATGGTGGTTGTGTTTCTTCACTTTTGTAATTCTTTCTCTCCTTATTCTTGCTCCTTTCTCCTCTTTTATCTGTACCACATTCAAAATTCTCACTTTTAATAACTAATTAGCGACGTGAAGTAGAGTCCATAGTTAATTATTCTAAGTTTAGATATACAACTTTGTAAGAACAAACACTCAATTAGTATCAGCAGTAGACTCACTTGGAATTCCCGAATTTGGAGGTTGATATCTGGTAGCTGCATGTCGATTTGCCAAGTCCGCTTGGGTCCCCTTAAGTTGAGAACAAATGAATTATAGATAAGAAAGCCGTAAATGGAATGTATATATTTAGAATGATGGTGGTGTTATTGATTCATACCATTGAGGGTGGTGGGAAAATGGATTGGAACAATCCTGTTGTTGATGAAGAGGACGGAGAGGAGACTCTTGGACCAAAAATATGATCGAAAGATGAAGAAGAGGAACTAGATACTGACTTTTTCTTGTCCATGGTCGCTCTTTTGAACTTTATGTCGACTACTTGTGTGTGTGTGTACAAATGTATTTATATCTTAAAGGGTTAGTTCTTTGTAGGATTAGGGATATATGTTCGAAGGAAAAAGGTGGAGAAAGGAAAGAAAGATAAGTTACTTCGAAAAGTTTGAAGTTGTTTGAGATGGGAGGTATGTGACTTGATCACTCTCCTCTAAGGTTATATATAGGCACCACTGTTAAACACTTTGTCAACTTTTGACTATATTTGCAACCAACTATTTTTTTTGTTCTTCTTTATTTTGTTTCGGTAATTTCGGCACTAATAGACATAATTAAGGTGCCCTTTAGCATTAGAATATACCAAATTTTACAAAACTTCCTGGTTTGGATCTTCCGCATGACAACATAGACAAAAAAAACATTCTAACTTATCTTACTCCAATATCCATTTGAACTCTAATTTAGTAATTTGTATTATATATATTTCTTGGATGCGTTGTGCTAATCAGACCAAGACTATTGGTCAAAGTATGATGATACATCTTTTGTTCCTTGAATTTGCTTTTGCCATGGTTCTACGTTTGCAAGTTAAATATTGTGATAAACCTTAAGAAACAAACTTTAGTATGTGTTTATATCAATTAGTTTTTGGTAACTGCAAACACAAGTAGAAACAGAAATTTAAGTTACATTTCGGTCGTGGTTATAATTTTCTGTTTTAAGTTTGATTTATATATTTTTTTAAATGTACTTTTCAAAAAAAAAAAAAAATTAGAACAAGAAAACATCCTTTAGTCAGCATATACGATATCGTTTTCAAGAACAAATTGCTATAAAGCTTTGTTGCAAAAATCCAATATGCTTATACATGATAGTTACGTCTTATAAACAAAAGACACAAATATGTTTAGGCCTGAACCACCCAAACCTTTGATTGAGAAACAACACTAGTTGATATACGAACATGTACGTGTAGTGTTTTGTTTTAGCGTCGTCGATATGTGTCACCATCCCAATTCAAAACTGATAATAAAAATGACAATGAAGATTCTGAATTTACTAGATCAATTCAGTAATGATGAATCCTAATGTTAACTCTAATTTTCGAAAGTTACAAAAGTCATAGCATTTCGTTGGGAGAAAAGATTAACAATTAGGCAGAGATACAAAGAATAAACAACGTTGTGAATCTATAAACGGAGCTTAATTAACCGATAGAATATAATGTCAATACGTGTGATGGGTATATGTCCTAAGATTCGTTTGATCGGTTATTTGTTTGACCATGCGCTTTAAAACATTCTGTAAAGATACACCACATGACCTGTTGTAACTGTATCTGACAAACACTTAGAATTATCTGTACAATGCAAATTATGCAAAAGAGAAAACTAATGGTATAGGCTCTTCAAGCAAAGAATAATTCGACTGCAAAAAATAAACATGTAAAGGAAAAGATTGAATGGGAAAAAAGTGTGTTGATACGTGTCCTTCATGGGAATTGAGGGACTCATGCCATGTTAACTATCATCATCACCATACATGTGTAAATTTCTCGATTAATGGACACCATTGACATCAAGAATGTCAAAAAGACTTGCAGATAGAGATAGAGATGAGAAATAGGCAGCCTTTTAAAAGTGGATTGGATCCTTTATGAGTTAAGGAGAGCCATAGCTTGAGGGTTATAGAACCTCTTAGCTAAAAATGCTCTCTGCTCCCCATTTTTGGACCAATATACCGTTTGGATCTCTTATGCTTAGTTGACATTGCAGATTTTTTCATATGGCTTAGATGTTTAGATCCATTCAACATAAATCTCTTCAGGATTTATGATTCTTCGTAGTAATGGCCATTCGAACTCTATGTATATATTGATGCTTTTGCATGATTTATTTTTGGCTTGTTGAAAACTAATTTATTTTAACTTTCTTTATATTTTCTTATCTTGTTTTTAAGGATTTAAGTTCCATTACAAACTTGATTTTTCTTCCTATTGTGAAATTTGTATAAAGACTACGATAGAAATTTACTAAATCATAAAGATAAGATACTTGAACGAAACCAATGAATGTGTATATTGGGATATATAGAAGTAAGACAACACAAAACTCACAGATAACAATACCTAAACAGTATAAAACAAAAAAGAGATGATAAAAGCCTAGTGTTCCTTGTGTTTCCCTAAAGCTGAACAAGAAGCACTTGCTCCTTTTCTTATCTGTAAAAATGAAAAAGAATCCTATACGTACGTACCCAGTGGATCAGTTCGAATTCAAACATTTGAGAAAACATTGCATTTAGAAATTGGAGTTTATTAATGTACTTAAGATATGGTTTATACTCTTAACATTAAGACAAAAAAGAAGAAGATATGGTTTATTATTATACTAGGGTTGGGATGGATTAAATATCCAAAAATTTAAGGATTCGCAGGTATATATGTTATCGGTGATGTAGTTACCCATCATTATTTTTAATAGAATAATGAATAGTATAAAATAATTGTTCAGAGTTGTTCGATCGAAGTTGTGTATTCACCAAATTTAAAATTATTCACGTCCTGTTAATTCCGGGTTAGACTTAGAAGTTAGAACTAAGCTTTAACTAAAACCTTTACTTTGCGCTGGGCTGGACTATCACTGACTTTTTGAATAATTCAAAGTTCTTCGAAGTAAGGCTTGGGATTGGATTTGGGCTCGATCAAAGCTAGGGTTTGAGTTTGTTTTTCTTGTTGTTTGGTCAAACAGGCCAGGTTTTGAGATTTTAAGAGATCGTATATTGTTGTGGAGGAGAGACTGAGAGAGTATAATATTTGATCACTGAATTTCAGTTGTGTATACATTATTCATTTTTTTTAGTTCTTCCAACTTTTGAAACAAACCTTACAATAGCAATTTACCCAAAAATAACCTTACAATAGTCATTCGTGCAGGTTACAAGTTATCTTAATTAACCCTGGATATCGTGTTTACTGTCTAAAATTACACTAAGAACCCCGTTTTCACCTGCATATGTTTAGAAACAAAAAACAATTTAGCTTACAAATATTATTTTCGTAGTTCACTTTTTACATATGGTTAAGTCGACAACATATTTGGTAATTAATTCCCCAGCAATATCTTTTTTTATCAATTAATATTATATATTTTTTTCAACGGACACATTTCTCTTTCATATCAGAAAATGTATTTTTTTTTTTCTTTTGAAGTTAAATGTTTATTTTTAATGTTCTTCTAGTAATCAGAAATTGGTAGTGCTCAACCACTTTCATGTAACAAAACAACTATTTTTTCTCTATTGAATAAATATAAAAATGTACCTTTTAGTTCCTCAGCCTCTTCTTTGGTGAGTCCCGCTGCAAATCCGCTCATGACGTATTTGTAGCAAAATATTGGAGCTTCATTCGATGGCCTGTTGAAAAAAAGGAAGAAGAACATAAAACATAATTCTTGAATTGGTTTTTATAACTATTCTTGATTCTTTTACACCATCTCTCAATCTTCCCTACTATACCATCTTGGATTCCTCAACCCTTATTTTCCATCATACCATTTTATTTATCTGGAAGGGTATGTTTTTGCTAATACATCTTCAACTGAATTCTTTTTTCCCCTCTTAGTTATCTATTCCAAAAAAACCAATAGATTACCTTCCATGAAGCACCTTTCTGAGAAGTTGTTCGTATTTCTTACAGTCATCGTGATACAACCCACGATCAACAACGACCAAATAAACCTGTTTATCATATCCGGTAAGAAGAATAAATGGTTTGAGAATTACTGTCGCAACAAAACTATAGAAATGATCAAAATTTAAATAAGAGGTACCTTAATCTCCGAACCGTCCAGAGACGGCGGCAACGTTCTGCTCGAACATACGACAGTAATGCAAAATGCAAAGACAAACAACAATATCCGGGAAAACATTTTCAACAAAAAGGCTAAGAAAAGTATTAAGAGATTAAAGGTTTGTGAATTGGATTGATTAAACTAAGATGTCAAAATGGGCATAAATAGTGGTGAACAACGAAAACGTTTGGCTAGATTAAAGAGTGAAGTTATGTAAGTTCTATAACTTTTTTTGAGCGTTTATATATTGACTATTTACTAGACTCCCTTATGAGCTGTTGTCTTTCAGCTTTTAATCACATTTAATTTATGAATAAATAACAATTAAAACCCCATATAATCACCATAAGATGCAAGCACGAGTCTAGTCTAGGAGTGTAAATGTGTAATCTTGCACTCAGATAAACCAATTACCAAAATATAACTGATCTAAAACTTGATATTTTTTTGTTTCTAGTTGAAAAAATAAATCGATAAATAACCGAACCAAACAAAAGAGGAATAACCGATTTGAATGTGTCTTTCTTTGTAAACAAATGGTACATGCATGTATATGATGCATACTAGATTAGGTTTTAATTTGGTTACGGTAATTCAAAAACCATGAACTCCAAGCTTCCAACCATGCTAATATTTATCATTACTCAAAATTCAAAAGTGCAGTCTTATTATAACTTGATAGACTATCGAATCAATTTGTCAAAAAAAGAAAAAAAATAAAGACTATCGAAGCAATGAATGGCAGTTTAAATTAATTCTTGTGGAATTTACGACAATTTCGAGATTCCTTATCAATATTAATGAAGTATATGACATTGGGGTTTCTGACTTGGCAAGAACCGTTGATCTCCGTCCATGTGAGCCACATATTCCCTACAGCTCCTTCATGTATTTCAAATTCGGCTCACTTTGCCGGTGACGTTCACGGTGAAAGTCTTGGTCTCTTCACTTTCAAATGTAGCCTTTTTGGGTTCACAGTGATATTAGCCCAAGAACTCTTCTCATCTAGGAACTTGATTTCTCTCCAAGCTAAAATGCGTGATTTATTTTTGGCTTGTTGAAAAATAATTTATTTTAACTTTCTTTTTATTTTCTCACAAGTTATAAAGCTTTCTTTTTTATTTTGAATGTTTTTGTTGATTTATATGTTAAAATAATTTATTCTCCAGCCTCGATCTTATAGTTTGTTGGTATGATACAAAATTGTGAATTTCTCTTGGTTGCATGTGTACTTTCCTTTCATTATTTTACCATTAATAATTTTTTTTGTTTTTTTGTCAACTTTTACCATCGATAATTACATCAATTTTTTTTATTTGATTGAGTTTATGAATTTTATAGATGTTGGACGAGTCTAAGTGGGTTCGAACCTGGAATACTATCAACAACTCGTGTCCCATTGTGAAATTTCTTTAAAGACTGCGAATGCCAAAATATTCGTATATTGTTGTGGAGGACAGAGTATAATATTTGATTACTGCATTTCAATTCTATATATATATTTTTTGGTTCTTCCAACTTTTGAAATGAACCTTACAATAGAATTTTACCAAAAATAACCTTACAATATAGTCATTAATGCAGGTGACTAAGTTATCTTAATCCTGGATATCGTATATGTTGTCTACTATTACACTAAGAACTCCATTTTCACCTGCAAAAGTTAAAAAAAAAAAAGTTAGCTTACAAATATTATTTTCGTACTTCACCTTTTACATATGGTTAAATCAACAGACGACAGCATATTTGGTAATTAACTCTCCAACAATATATTTTTAATAATTTTTTTTCCCCATCCGACACACTTCTTTCATATCAGAAAACCTTTTTGTCTTTTGAAGTTTAATCTTGTTTTTTATTTTTCTTCTTATAATCAGAGATTTCTAGTGTTCAACCAATTGACTACAAAAATTGGTTTAACGTGATTTTTCTTTTTAAGTAAACGATTCTTTTTCTTTATTGAATAAATATATTGTTTAATTTTTTTAAATGTACCTTTTAGTTCTTCAGCTTCTTCTGCGGTGAGTGCTGCTGCAAATCCGCTCATGACGTTTTTGTAGCAATGTAGTGGAGCTAGATCTGATGGCCTGATGGAAAAAAGGAAAGAAAAGAGTATAAAACATAATTCTTGATTGGGTCTTTGTAACTATTGGTGATTCTTTTCACTACTATACCATCTTGCATTCCTCAAGCCTTATTTTCCATCATAATTATTTATTTATTTTGAGGGGCAAGTTTTTGCTAATACATCTTCAAATGAATTCTTTTTATTTTTCTGTCTTAATTACTCTATTCCAAAAAAATCAATAGATTACCTTCCATGAAGCACCTTTCTGAGAAGTTGTTCGTATTTCTTACAGTCATTGTGATACAACGCACGATCAACAACGACTACATAAACCTGTTTATCATATTCGGTAAGAAGAATAGATGCTTTGAGGATTATTGTCGCAACAAAATATATAGAAATGATCAAGATTTAAATAAGAGGTACCCTAAGCTTCGAATCGCTCGGAGACGGTGCCAACGTTCTGCTCGAACATACAACGGCAATGGAAACTGCGAAGACAAACAACAATACTCGGGAAAACATTTTCAAAAAAAAGACTAAGAAAAGTAATAAGATATTAAAGGTTTGTGAATTAGATATATTAAACTAAGTTGTCAAAATGGGCATAAATAGTGGTGAACAAATGAAAACGTTAGGCTAAATTAAAGAGTGGAGTTATGTAACTTTTTTGAGCGTTTATTTATTGACTAGTTATTAAAAAATATCACATTTAAAATCACATTTAACTTATGAACGAATAAACAATTAAACCCCCATAGTCACCATAAGATGCAAGCACGAGTTTAGTGTAGGAGTGTAAATATGTAATCTTGTACTCAGATTTAAAAGTCCAGTCTTATTACAACTAGATAGACTATTGAAGCAAAGAGTGGCAGTTTAAATTATTTCTTGTGGAATTTACGACAAGCTCGAGATTCCTTATCAATAATAATAGAGTATATGACAATGGGACTCCTGACTTGTCGAGAACCGTTCATCTCCGTCCACGTGAGCCACGTATTCCCTATCATAAACGAATCCTTCGAGTACTTCGAATTCGGCTCCGCTTTCCCGGTGACGTTCACCGTGAAAGTCTTGGTCTCTCCCAACTCGCTAAAGTGTAGCCGTTTAGGGTTCACAGTGATATTAGCCCATAAACTCTTCTCACCTCGGAACTTGATTTCTCCAAGGTAAGTGGAGTTTCGGTCGCCAACGTTGGTGACCGTTCTATAGAAGACTTTGGAGAATTCGGCGTTGAGTTTGACTCTAGCCGACATGGTTGGATAGTTGAGGTCTGCGTTTTGGTCTATCTTGGTCCCGGAGCAATTTATCTTGTGGTTTCCGACGTGCGATCTTAGCTTCTCTGTGTTGTAGCCTTGTTTGCATATGTAATCTATGTAGTCTTGGTGCTTTGTCTCGTAGATCAGACCAGGGTCTAAGACTTTTGTAGCGTTTAACTGTCCTGACCCGTATGCGAAGTCATTGCCTAGACCTAACATTTCCGTGGCTGCGTAGTGAATTATAATTGTGTTAATCAAACGTTACATCACCGTTGGTTGATATATAGACAAGTATCATCGGCGTTGGGACTTACAAGTGGTCATTAGGGCGGATTTAATAGCGGAAGGAGACCAAGAAGGTTTGAATGACTTGACATACAAGGCAAGTCCAGTGGCATGAGGGCAAGCCATGGAAGTTCCTGACAAGATGTTGAATCTCAGATGGCGGTAGTCATTGGCAGGAACTTGTAAGAGATTCACATTCTCAGGCCAACCCGCTACAATGTCTAACCCTGGAGCAGCTATATCGGGCTGCCAACAAAACTCATTATAAGAATCAAACCTAAAAAGTTGATTATTTTGTAAGTGATATAATTGACGTATGATACACGTAACATTACCTTGAGAATGTTTGCTAGAAAATTATCGCAATTAGGACCCCTCGAAGACAAGTCCGCAATAGTTGGATCCCATCCCTCTTCTCGAGGAATTTCCACTGTCTTATGGATTTTGACTGAATGATTTCTGTCATAATGAAGAATCAATACAAAACAAAAATCATGGTTAACTTTTTGGAGAAATTGATGTCCTCGTAATGAATGTCTTTACCTTTTATCTTCATAGTAGTCCCATAGGCCAATTCCCATTTTGTCGTCCAGAAATATAGAAGCGATAGGAAACTGTAACTTTTCAGACTCATTATAGTTGCTAAATCCACCCACTGCGATTACACCTTTTGCTCTCTCTTCAATCGCTTTGTCCAATATTGTCATTTCTGAGATGTCGAAGAAAACATCTTTTCCTTTGTCGGTCTTATGATTAGAGGAGACTAAATCATCTTTGCTCCTACAATTTATTGAAAATTAAACAATCATTTCCATTTATCAAACAACACGATCAGAATTTGTCAAACTATATATATACTGATGTTCTTGAATAGGGTTTCTGAAAAATTTAGAGGCCATATAACTTTTTAAATATTTTTTAAAAAAGTAATGACTTACTCAGCGATGAGTTCGCGTTTTCTTGTTGATTCAGTTTCTAACAAAAGTGGGTAGAAAGAATCTTGTGTCTCGAAGGTGTTGATCGTGTTGTATACCTGAAAATATTAGGAGATCACTTCTAAGTCAAGAAACCTATCATGAGGAGATTACTTGAAACTCAAGAAACCTATTTGTTTCACTTACAGTAAATGCTTATCTTCTCCTTCCAGCTCCAACTTAGTCTCAAAGAATCTATCTTTCAAGCTCGCTGCAACGGTCATTACCCAAGGTGCACCGTTAACCACAGCGTAGTAGTTAGGGCCGAAGTTTCCGGCGGAGGTTGAAATCAAAATATCTTTCTCAACTGCTCTTAAAAATGCCCACGAGACACAATCTTTGTGCATTGGAACCGGATAATCCAACCCCTGAGAATACGAAATTACGTCGACCTCGTCCTTGATGGCATCCTCTATTGCCTCCAAGGCTTTATGTTGTGGACAAACAAGAACCTCTTTACCTTTTTTGTTTCTTATTCTCCAACATATTTTGTAGACGGCGATCTTTGCGTTTGGAACACCACCTCTCATTGTGCCTTCCGCCAGCCCAAAGTAGCTGGCCTTCTCTATTTCCCTGCCGGCAACAATGGAGGCTATGTCTTCGACCGTGTCCCATCACGTCAATCACCGAATTATCTTCTGTGAGATTGTAATTTTTCTTCTCTAAGTAGTATGATCGAGCACCAACAATCTTACTGCAAGATTGTAATATTCAGTAGTAAGATTAATCCTATTCTCACACATTCAAGAATCTTAAACAATCTTGGGGATATAAAATATTCTGTTATTGTTTTCTGATGATTAAAAGGTACATGAGAGTGTGAATGGACCAAAGGTTCAAAAAAAGTTTTTTATTGTTATATGTTTCATATGCTTTCAACTCAAAAGTCAAAACCAATGGACAACTAGTGGATTAGTCCGTATCACAATATTATATTATTATAGTACTATATGTCCTACCATGCACACTTCTAATGCGTGATTCCTAACACATCTCTTCAAAGATGATAATTTTTCCCCGTCTAATTCGAACCAAATTAATCTTAATCTAGGATCGAAAACATATCCTACTTTGGTTAAAATTGTGATATACCACGTTAAATTTCAAGGAATTAAAATCTAAAACAATTTAGTAATGCATGAGTGAATTGGAGCATGGTATGTCACTTATATATTACTTTTGGTTTCATCATGTGACATGTGTGATGCCCAAGCGTTCTAGATACCAAATGAAAATATAAGAAAAGGAGAGAGATTATTTGATGATGAATGTAGTACTTGTTGCAAGTTATGTTTTGGCATTTATTTTGCCAAGCCGGAGGAGGAGGGCTGTCGCTTCTGAAGAGCTCAGAGTAAGGCCAAATGCCAGAGTCGATGACAGCCACAACCAACTCACTCTCAACCTCGGGATTTCGCTTAGCTGCTAATGTTAGATTCATGAAGTCCCATGATCGTGTCGTATGAGGCTTTAGGTTTCTACTACGTAACACTTCTAAGACCTCTCTCCTCCCTACATAAAAATAGTTATCAATGTGATAGATTATTAAAAATTAAAATAAAAGTCTAAAATGGAAACACAAATGCAAACGTAGAGAAACAAATGATGCTCTTACTCTTGAGCTTTTGCCGTTCATTTTGTGTGAGTCTAGCCGAGAAACCCGTGAAGCTCTCCCTATAACTGTAGATGAGTGCACTCGCTACGGTGCTGCATGTGATAACATAAAAGACGATTAATTAATTCTTTGTGAAATTTGACCTTTAAATAAAGCATAATATTACAAAAAAAAGAAAAAGAAAAAAGAATGTTGACAAAAAAGAAAATAATAAAGTTAAAACCTATCATCGTCAAGAACTTCGCCGAGTAGTTCCTGGTGACCGGAACTTGACCCATATCGATGCCCAGCAACTTTCATCTGCACAAGGTATATCTGTGCCATAGAAAAGCAAGAAGTTATATGATAAAATCCAAACATTATTGGTTATGCAAACTTTGACAGATAAATGCATTATATATTGTGTGTATGTCAGCACATGTTATATCCACATGAGAATATAGTAAGACTCACCAAAGAAAATAAAATATTATTATTAAAAAGAAAAAATATTACCTCATCAACGGAATAGTTTCTTTTTTTTGTTTTGCTAAAAGGATTAAAGGATAGTGTTTTTGATTAGTGTTAGTTAAAACAAGACTTACGATTACCAATCTTCTTAACGACCAAATATTATCACGACAAAGCGTTTGGATTTAGTGTGAACTGTGAATTTGTGATTGTGAATATCGAGGGAAAGACACTTTTTTACCTTTCGCGGGTTGTTTGTTTCCGCAAGAGAAGCAAAGAAGAAGAGTATCAGGTGAAGTAGGAGAGCCTTTAAAGCTATTGCCATCACTCACTCACTAGGACAATTTTTTTTCTTCTTTTTGTCAATCTATATGACTCGTATAGTTCATAAGTTTTGTTGCAATGCACATTGATGCTTGATGTCTCTATTTATAGTAAAAGTTCATGAAGGAGACTGTGAGCGAAAAGGACTATAGAAAAAGAAAATTGAAGGAGAAGAAAGAAATCAAAACATTTAATCGTGCAAAAGCTAATCAATCAATTTAAGCGAATCTTATTCTCCGATTATGAAGCTGCATGCATTTTTGGGGGTGATTCTTAATAAAATGTAAGGAAATTATACAATTACAAATAGGGTACTGGTTAAAGTGAAAAACCAAGAAAATTTTAAGGTTTAGTTGATTCATAATTGCATATATGAATGCTTGGATCAGTGAAAATTTTAAGGTCCAATTCGGCCACTACAACCATGCTTCGATTGATTGTTTCTATTTCCATCAGTGTATATTTTTCCAAATGAGTCCACAAATTTTAAGCAATAAATTCATTTGTACAATTGCAAACGTAAATATCAAAACGCATGTATGATAAAAATCATCGTTTTACGTTTGGCGTTTACGTTTTCAATTTAAAGAATTACAATTGAAAATATTTAATCATTAAAAAAAATTATTTTATACCAATAGTATAAAACAATTGATGCCTAATTAATCTATGTATATAAACAGTGTTGCAAACAACTCCAACCAAATCATACAATGGAATTGGGACGTCTAGGCGAATATGACATAATATGTAGAAAAAAATTGTGGACTCTATGATCAATGAATAATACGTTGTCTAATTTCTAGTGAAATGGACTTCCGTTATGCAACAAAAAGTAACTTTTACAAGCTTATCGCATCGTGTTTGCATGTCATCCACATACCATTTTTTTTTTTCCATTCCCTCTAATTATTATATTCCCTTCTTAGTGTCCATTAAATGGATCATATATCATTTCAGTTTCACTCGATCATACAAACACGAGTTGACATTTCACTAGGTAACATTCTTCTTTTACTTCACATGACCAAGAGTGGAACTTGTTCTCTTGTAATTAAGATGCTCATTCGAAATTGATGTTGGTTGATTAAAGATTGTACCATATGCGTTATATGCTCTTCCACTTTCACATGCCGTTTAAGAGACAAAAAAACTCATCTTACTAAAACTTGTGTTTTTATAATATCATCATTTCATTTGGTGTCCTAAAATCCAAGAAACGATTCATACGCATGTACACACCAACTACTGTATTTGCTTTTCAACAGGCAGATGAAAAATCATATAAAACCCTCAAAAGCAGATAGAAAAAAAAAAAAAAATGCAGAAAGTGAAATTGGGTAAAAAAGAGACTACAAGACTAAGGTTTTGCTCCTTTCTCACTAGCATCAACACACACTTGAAAGCTTTTCAATAGTTTGAATCAATCTCTCGAGCAAGACCACCTGCGTAAGGAAGAAAATGAACATATCACTGCATAAGAAGTCTTTCACTCACTTGTATTGTTTGGTTTTGCTAAAGACAGATTGTTGACTAACCTCAAATCTTTGTGGACATCATGAATTTGGTCTTCTTCTCAGCAGGCTTCAAAATCTGAAACGAGCACATAAGGTTCTCGTCCACGCTCATCATCGCACCAGCGTTATCAAACTCACCACAGTAGTTAGGAGCAGAAAACACCGTCACAAGTTGTCTATCAGCGAAAAACTCATAACCATCCTCCACAACCTGCAATCACAAAACTCATTCTCAACATCACGAAAGCAGTAGACTCAAATAGAGAGAGATGATCGAGAAAATATCTACCTGATGGGCACGGCACACAAGGTCTAGATCATGTTTCGTTAAGAACTCAGAGACTTTATCAGCACCAAAAGTATACGAAACGCCTCTATCATTCGCTCCCCACCCTTTAACATCTTTACCAGGATCAGACCAGAGCAAATCACAGAGCAGCCCGGTGTCAGGAATCATCGTGGGACGTGGCAAGCTTCTAATCTCATCCAAATGGTTGAGCTCCGGGGAAAGACCACCGTGCATGCACAATATCTTGTCATCAATGAGTGCCGCAACAGGAAGACAGTTAAAACAGTCTGTGAACACCTTCCACACTCTCACATTGAACCTCCTTTTGCATTCATCGTAAAATCCGTATATCCGATTGATAGAAGCACACTCGTGGTTTCCCCTTAGCAGAAAAAAGTTCCCTGGGTACTTGATCTTGTAAGCTAGCAAGAGACATATCGTTTCAAGACTCTGTTTGCCTCTGTCCACATAGTCCCCAAGGAAGAGATAGTTGGCACTAGGAGGGAAGCCACCGTACTCAAACAGCCTCAGCAAATCACTGTATTGCCCATGTATGTCACCTTGTTTAACACATTCAAAACCACAAATCATAATCGGATTGGAGTTTTCTTTATAGCTAACAGTCACTAAACTCAGAATCAACCAAAATTCCAAGAAAGTAACATATTTTCTAATCTGAGAACATTATTTCATACTCAAAAGCCAAAACATTTCTCAGTCAGATTCTAATTGCTTCATAACAACAATCAAAGGCCTAATTAAGCATGGAAACGGAAGTTTCACAATGGTCAACATTCAACTACACAATCCCAAAACACACTAATATCGCCTGAGTTTGAGATTGATACGCAATTTCACACTTTCGAGGACATTAAGAACCCTAAAATGAAATTCCGACGAACTTAAATCAACGAATCGAATTTCAGTTGGATAAACATACCGCAGATTTTGATGGGTGCCTCGAGCTCAAGCAAATTGGGTTGCTGAAGGAAAATATCTCTAGCGGTAGTGCAGAGCTGTTTGATCTCAGCCTCCGAGAGCTGGACTTGCTTCCCCGGTCTAGCTAACCGGACCTCCGTGAGCCGCCTGATTATATCATCGAGAACCGCCGGGTCAATCGCCGTCTGCTGCTGCCCCTGCGTCGTCGCCATTAACAGAACAGCCAGAAAAAAAGCCCTAATTTCTCCGACCCCAAAACGAGAGAAAAGCCCCGAGAGGTGGAGCTGCGAGAGAGAAATGTGAAACAATCAGTGAAAAGAAAAACAAGAAACTACGCGCAAAGACTTTCGAATTTGTTTTTCGCGATGATAAAAATTACATTATTTTAAGGAAAAAAAATTAGACCTATGAAAGTAAAAGTATATCGGAAAATGGAGATGGAGACGAATTAAAAAATCTTTGAAAATTGAAATTGAAGAAACTGAGAGATAGTGATAAGATTAAGAAGGTAAGAAAACGACGTGGGTTAAAGGCTTCAGCGTAATGGATAATGGGCCGTTAATTAGTCCAACAATGTGGTAACTTTGTGTGTACTAATTAGTAAGAATTTTGAACTTTGAGGCCTTGAACAAATAACTTTGTGTGTACTAATTAGTAAGAATCCTGAACTTTGAGGCCTTGAACAAATAACTTTGTGTGTACATGTTCAGTCAATCATTTGGGATAATCATCTTTGTTTGAATGTTTTAAGTTGTCCCATAACCATAAACTCTCTAGACCGAACGATACAAATATAATTCACATCCTGTCTAGTAACGTTGAAGCAGCACCTAGATATTTTTCAGGAAATAAATAAAAAACATTAATATTGAGTTGGAGTTGTGATTAGAAGTTTTTGGTCTTTGTATTATTACGAGAACCTTTGGAATCAACCCTCTAACTGGTTGAGCCAACGCACTTGGATAATTACGATATAGCTATAAAGAACAAAGAACTAATTAGATTGATGTCTTATCCACTTTGGGATGGGTCGGGTCAGAATGATCCGCACGGTGATGCCTAAAAGAGCTCAGCCATTACATTGACAAACAGTTTTTATGTCTCCTTTTTTTTGTGTGAAATAAAGTAAAGGGTTGATTCATTCTTTTCCAACTCACTTCCACGTTTCTCACCTCACGGCTTTTTTCACCAAAAATCTTTACAGATACAAAGTTAAAAAGATGTATAGTAACTTAGATATGATCAGAGCCGTGCTCTATATGTATTTAAAAGTGCATTTGCACTGAGCCCCCAAATTATATAGTACTATAGGGGCCCCCAATTTATTAAAGTTTATTGTATCACAGTGATTTTGGCATGTTATTATTAAGTATTTAACTCGAGTTCGAGGTGTGGCTGTATTTTTCTTTTGGTTTTTGTTGTTTATATTCATCTAAAAAAAAAATTATATTGAAAAGGCCCCTTTTTTTCTAAATTTGCCATGAGCCCCCGTTAACCTTCGCACGGCACTGGATATGATGTCTCATAAGATAAGAAAGTGCATGCATGGATTTTAGGTGATTAAAGACAAATTCTGTGGATCTTGCATCGGCTACTAAAGCTCGGCCAATCGCCTCACGTTTCATGTGATACATATATACTTTATTTTGTTACAATAGTTATATTAAACTTCATAAACATAACTTGATTCATATATCGACAATGTTAAGTATTTTTTATAGTTCAAAACTTACGTAAAACCAAGAAGCGTCTCGAAAATATATTAATCCAAAAAATAAGCGGATTGAGTAAATGAGAAGCTCCCAAAATAAGCAGCCTTAGTTAAAATAAGGCATGGGATCGTCCATATACATAGATCGACTTTAGCAAGTTGATAAAGAAATGGTCAGATCTCAAGGTGGCAACTGCTCCTGGAAAAGCTAGATTTGATCTGATGCTGTCTTTAACCCAAAATATTAATTTTGATTTAATGTAAAAAAATACTTTAAAATAACTATAGGTTAGACTTTTGTTCTGTAAAAATTGGGTGTTTGATTCCACTTTGAAGCCTCTTTCACCTTTGTTGCGTCATCACCAGTCACGACCTTCCTATAGATTGATGCCCCAAAACCATATTATACTAATTGTCCTGTCGTTTGTATTTCATAAAGATTTAAATTATTATTATAAAGTTGTGTGTGGTACAAAAGCGCATCTTTATCGTGTATGGCCTAAAGTCACGCCACAGTAAGACGAAAGTGCAATTAAGGAAAAACGCAAAATTAAACAAGTTGGCGCATAATGTATGGACATGAAACTTAGTACTAGTTTATACTTTATAGCATCGTCCTCGTTGTGACAATGCAATAATGCATGGGACTAAACAGAAATCAACACATAATGCATGAAACTAAGCCCACGGTATCAAAACATTTCTCAAATTCTTAACATCAAAACCACAAAAAAAATTTTAAAAAAAAATCTGAAACCAAAAAGACAAAAATCAAAAATCATATTAAAACAAAGTTAAACCGGAAACTTAATTGGAAATAGTAGGTAGGAGATAACGGGACGAGTGTCTCCATCAAAACCCAAAAAGAAGAATTTTTATGCTTTCGTTTACAATTCTCACTTTTTGGTTTTTCTCTCCAAAGATAATTTAAACAAAAGAAATGAAAAAGAGAGAAGCTTTAAAAGGTTTCAACTATCCTCCTCCTCCCCACACCGTTGTTTGAGGGATTCTCCGCCTCAGCAAAACAAAAAAAAAGGTGGAAAAATGTATAAAATATTCTCTTAGAAAAACATCTCTTTCTCTCTGTTCCTTTCCTTTCAGAAGCTAAGCATCTCTTCCTTTTCTTTTTCTTTAAATTTTTTTGCCCGATCTCTCTTCTGCAAAGATTCTCTCTTTCTTTGTTCTCTTTTCATATATGTTTTTATTCTTTACTAAAAAAAATTAATGACTTATAACTTCTTCTTCTTCTTCTCCCCTCTCCCCTCTTCTTCCTCCTCTTCTTCTTCTTTTGTTTGCTTCTCTCTCTGGCCATCGTTTTCGCTTCACTCACACGTTTTTAAAGATATATAATCACGTGTGGGCCATTCTTACTCCTCATGGATTCTGCTTCCTCCTCCTCTTCCCCTTCTTCTTCTTCTTCCTACGGTGTTGCTCGTGTCAGCCATATCTCCAATCCTTGTATCTTCGGTGCGTTTTGTTTTCTTTCCTTTTATATGTTGCACTGAATATTCGGGTTTCGTATAAGCACCTGACTAATCCCGGCCAGGCTTGTCCGCAAGCCCACCATAGATAAAACATTCGAACAGAAATATTTTAAACTTAATAATATTGAAGAAGTAACCTAACGTACGTTTTGAAAACAATACAGGGGAAGTTGGCTCGTCGTCTTCATCAACATACAGAGAGAGAAAATGGAAGTTGATGAAATGGGTGAGTAAGCTGTTCAAGAGTGGTTCTAATGGTGGTGGTGGTGGTGCTCGCACTAATCATCATCTCCCTCAGTTTCAAGAGGACGAAAATATGGTCTTTCCTCTACCTTCATCCTCTTTGGTAATTATTTTCTTAATTTTAAAATTCCTCAAATTAGTTTTAAACTCTGTTCTTTCATTTTTTTCAATATTAATCTACTACAAACATGTGAATATATTTTTCTTTTCTTTTTTTTAAAAGAACCAATATACAAACACTACTTTTTCTTTCCATCGTGTTATTGAAATATCACGGGTCTTTGACGTACATTTTGTGAAATTGTCACATCTATGAAAACTATAAATTATTTTTCTATCTATTTTGTTGTCATGAGTCTCATTTTTAATGCTTAAACCGATATGATGTGACAATGTGGTCTTGAGCACTATTTAAGGATGACAAAAATAGGTAGATATCGGTTTAATTATCGGTCGGTTCAGTTAGGAGTATTATTTAATACAGTATAACAGTAGGCTGAGTTGAGATATTTTCAACATAATTTCATAATGTTTTGTGAGCTATATTGTTTATAATAATAATTGTGAGTTAATTTTATCTAATATTAATTTAAACAAAAAATGTATATAAAATATATTATTATTTCTATAATTATTTTCTATAAACTTATTTTTTTTTCAAAAACAAAGGTTAATATGGGGTAGCCGTAACTCATTGGTTTAGGAATATAATTGTTAGTCCATGATGAATATGAATACAAAATATGCATGATGGAAGAGTACGATTGGATTGAGGTGGTTGTTTCGATACCCTTAAGCACTACTAATGATATTTAGTCATTAGAATCTTAAAAAGATGAAATCGATATGTGGACAAAAATTAATATTTTTTTTAGAAAAGCAAATATGTTAATTTATATCATCAACTCTTTTTACTGATGTCAGTATAAATGAATTGCGTACAATCATATAAAACTATAACTTGTTGTAAAAAGAGGTTAATTTTTACATTTTTGGATTACGAATCAGGATGATCGGTCAAGAGCTGCAAGAGCCAAAGAAGAACTCGACCGTGCAGTTTCACTTTCTCTAGCTGACGATACGAAGCGCCCACATGGTATACGTTTATAAATTCAGATTAAATTAGAGAAATTCAAAGTTAATTAAAAACATTATTGTATTAACTTCGAGATTTTTTTGTTAATTGAGCAGGATATGGTTGGTCAATGGATAACAATCCAGATTTTCGAAGGCCTTTTCATGGTGGCTTGAATCCATCATCTTACATTCCTCCACCGTATGAGCCTTCCTATCAATGCAGACGAAGACAAAGGTACAACAAAACACATTCTGTTATCAGTGTCTGTTTGATTGGAATTGCACTTATAGAATTATAACTTCAAACTCATGTCTTCGTATTATAATTTTAAACTCATGTCCTTTTCTAAACAAACAATAAAAAAATTACTATAAAAATTTGCGTTTGAAGAAAAATTCAAATAATGAACGAATGTTAAGGTTATAGTTCATTCGATAGAAACATCAAGTCGCGAAGTTTACTAAAAGAGTCTTGCTTCGAAAATTTCACCGAGATATAGAAGTGAACTAAACTAGATTGATGATCAACTATAGGAAAAAAAAATCAACTATTTAAAATCGCACATTTGGTAATATTGTTTGCTCGACTTTGAGCAGAATATGCGGCGGTTGCAATCGCGATATTGGATTAGGGAACTATTTAGGATGCATGGGCACATTCTTTCATCCCGAATGCTTTCTTTGCCATTCTTGTAGTTATCCCATAACCGAACATGAGGTATATAAGATACACTTATATGCATATATCATTACTCTTAATTTGTGTTAATGTCCTTCTTGAAGTGACTAAGGTTGTGTGTTTTGTCTTCTCTCTTGATTTGAAGTTCTCTCTATCAGGAACGAAACCTTATCATAAGCTTTGCTTCAAAGAGCTTACTCATCCTAAATGTGAAGTTTGTCACCATTTTGTAAGTAAATATACAATCACATTATTGCATTCTTGCACATCACATATCTTTTATGTGCCTATTTTTGTTCTTTCTCAGATCCCAACTAATGATGCTGGCTTGATCGAGTATCGATGCCATCCGTTTTGGAACCAAAAGTATTGTCCATCACACGAATACGATAAAACGGCTCGTTGTTGTAGCTGCGAACGTTTGGAGGTAAATGTAGTCCAATATGAAAAATATTAGTACCCTCTTAATTGGTAAGCCCATATCTTTCTTTCCTTCCACAAATCATTTTTTTTGTTCTTTCTATGTTGTGATCATGAAGTCATGGGATGTGAGATATTACACGTTAGAAGATGGGAGAAGTCTATGTTTAGAGTGTATGGAGACCGCAATAACCGACACAGGAGATTGTCAACCACTATACCACTCGATAAGAGACTATTATGAAGGAATGTACATGAAACTTGATCAACAAATTCCCATGCTTCTTGTTCAAAGAGAAGCTCTCAACGATGCTATCGTAGGAGAGAAAAATGTAATCCTTGATCTTAAGACTTATACATAACATTTTTTTCGTTGAGAGTGTCTCTGAAACTACGATTTAAAATTCCTCTCCTTTTTTACAATAGGGATATCATCACATGCCTGAGACACGTGGATTATGTTTGTCTGAAGAACAAACAGTCACAAGTGTAAGTCTTTTGAAATTCTTGTTAAAACAACTTACTTCATTATTTAGTTCTAAATAATAATTTGCTCTGCTTTTTTTTTTGGGGGGGGGGGTTCTTCACAGGTTCTTAAAAGACCTAGACTTGGTGCTCACCGTCTTGTTGGTATGAGAACTCAGCCTCAAAAGCTTACACGGAAATGTGAAGTCACCGCGATTCTCGTTCTTTACGGGCTCCCAAGGTACGTATTACTTGCTCAATTCTCAAATTAGCTTTAGGACATTGCCACATAAACAAATAAATAAAATTGAATTATTACTAAATTCATGAAAATATGGTGGATGAAGATTACTAACCGGAGCAATTCTTGCGCACGAGCTGATGCATGGATGGCTTAGGCTAAAAGGTACCTATCTATCTCTAATGCATATAATTTAAAACACAATAATTGATAATTTTTTTTATTTATTCGGTTTGATTTCGTTCCTCTACAATAAAAGTTCGTTTACGTTTTATTTATTTTTAAATAGTAATCCACAAAACCCTTTCGTGTAAGGTTTCTTGAATTTATTTTTCACCAATTAGTAAAAGAGCATCTTAATTTGTTTTAATTTCTTGTTTTCACTAGGGTATAGGAACCTTAACCCTGAGGTAGAGGAAGGTATCTGCCAAGTCCTCTCTTACATGTGGCTTGAGTCTGAAGTTCTCTCAGATCCTTCTTCAAGAAACTTGCCTTCAGCATCAACTGCCACGTCCTCAT
>CACVBM020001710.1:0-22963 GCA_902728155.2 Microthlaspi erraticum | reverse complement strand
GATGGACCCATACTTATCCAAACATGGATTAATAGTTCTACACATGACTATACAAACATGAGTGAAACGGTCTCGATCCAAGGAAACATAAATGGACCAAATTTGGGAACCGGAAGAGGTAAGGAGTCCGAAATGTACTTTGTGCTCCACATTGTGGAAACTCACTTGTAGTGTATAAGAGGAACTAGATGGACCCATACTTACCAAACATGGATTAATAGGTTCTCCACATGACTATGAGGACAAACATGAGTGAAACGGTCTCAATCCAAGGGAGGAACATCAAATGGACCAAATTTGGGAACCGGAAGAGGTAAGGAGTCCGAAATGTACCTCTGTGCCTCCACATTGTGGAAACTCACTTGTAGTGTATAAGATGAACTAGATGGACCCATACTTACAAACATGGATTAATAGGTTCTCACATGACTATGAGGACAAACATGAGTGAAACGGTCTCAATCCAAGGGAGGAACATCAAATGGACCAAATTTGGGAACCGGAAGAGATAAGGAGTCCGAAATGTACCTTTGTGCTCCACATTGTGGAAACTCACTTGTAGTGTATAAGATGAACTAGATGGACCCATACTTACCAAACATGGATTAATAGGTTCTACACATTACTATGAGGACAAACATGAGTGAAACGGTCTCAATCCAAGGAAGGAACATCAAATGGACCTAATTTGGGAACGGAAGAGGTAAGGAGTCCGACCAATAATTTGGGAACCAGCAAGACTGCGTTAAGGTAGTCTCGACAATGTACCTCTGGACCACATCATTGGGAAAACTCACTTGTAGTTGTATAAGATGAAACTAGATGGCCCATACTTACCCAAACATGGATTAATGCGAATTCTACACATGACTATGAGGAAAACATGAGTGAAACGGTCTCAATCCAAGGGAGGAACATCAAATGGACCTAATTTGGGAACCGGAAAGGAGGAAGGTCCGAAATGTCCCTACTAGTGCTTCCTGCTCCTCCACATTGTGGAAACTCACTTGTAGTGTATAAGATGAACTAGATGGACCCATACTTATCCAAACATGGATTAATAGGTTCTACACATGACTATGAGGACAAACATGAGTGAAACGGTCTCAATCCAAGGGAGGAACATCAAATGGACCTAATTTGGGAACCGGAAGAGGTAAGGAGTCCGAAATGTACCTCTGTGCCTCCACATTGTGGAAACTCACTTGTAGTGTATAAGATGAACTAGATGGACCCATACTTATCCAAACATGGATTAATAGGTTCTACACATGACTATGAGGACAAACATGAGTGAAACGGTCTCAATCCAAGGAGGAACATCAAATGGACCTAATTTGGGAACCGAAGAGGTAAGGAGTCCGAAATGTACCTCTGTGACTCCACATTGTGGAAACTCACTTGTAGTGTATAAGATGAACTAGATGGACCCATACTTACCAAACATGGATTAATAGTTCTACACATGACTATGAGGACAAACATGAGTGAAACGGTCTCAATCCAAGGGAGGAACATCAAATGGACCAAATTTGGGAACCGGAAGAGGTAAGGAGTCCGAAATGTACCTCTGTGACTCCACATTGTGGAAACTCACTTGTAGTGTATAAGATGAACTAGATGGACCCATACTTATCCAAACATGGATTAATAGGTTCTACACATGACTATGAGGACAAACATGAGTGAAACGGTCTCAATCCAAGGGAGGAACATCAAATGGACCTAATTTGGGAACCGGAAGAGGTAGGAGTCCGAAATGTACCTCTGTGACTCCACATTGTGGAAACTCACTTGTAGTGTATAAGATGAACTAGATGGACCCATACTTATCCAAACATGGATTAATAGGTTCTACACATGACTATGAGGACAAACATGAGTGAAACGGTCTCAATCCAAGGGAGGAACATCAAATGGACCTAATTTGGGAACCGGAAGAGGTAAGGAGTCCGAAATGTACCTCTGTGACTCCACATTGTGGAAACTCACTTGTAGTGTATAAGATGAACTAGATGGACCCATACTTATCCAAACATGGATTAATAGGTTCTACACATGACTATGAGGACAAACATGAGTGAAACGGTCTCAATCCAAGGGAGGAACATCAAATGGACCAAATTTGGGAACCGGAAGAGGTAAGGAGTCCGAAATGTACCTCTGTGACTCCACATTGTGGAAACTCACTTGTAGTGTATAAGATGAACTAGATGGACCCATACTTACCCAAACATGGATTAATAGGTTCTACACATTGACTATGAGGACAAACATGAGTGAAACGGTCTCAATCCAAGGGAGGAACATCAAATGGACCAAATTTGGGAACCGGAAGAGGTAAGGAGTCCGAAATGTACCTCTGTGCCTCCACATTGTGGAAACTCACTTGTAGTGTATAAGATGAACTAGATGGACCCA
The DNA here is from genome assembly GCA_902728155.2 of Microthlaspi erraticum. NCBI lineage: Eukaryota > Viridiplantae > Streptophyta > Magnoliopsida > Brassicales > Brassicaceae > Microthlaspi > Microthlaspi erraticum. The sequence goes on along the minus strand of CACVBM020001710.1, from coordinate 20,542 downwards.
TACATATGGATTAATAGGTTCTACACATGACTATGAGGACAAACATGAGTGAAACGGTCTCAATCCAAGGGAGGAACATCAAATGGACCTAATTTGGGAACCGGAAGAGGTAAGGAGTCCGAAATGTACCTCTGTGACTCCACATTGTGGAAACTCACTTGTAGTGTATAAGATGAACTAGATGGACCCATACTACCCAAACATGGATTAATAGGTTCTACACATTACTATGAGGACAAACATGAGTGAAACGGTCTCAATCCAAGGGAGGAACATCAAATGGACCAAATTTGGGAACCGGAAGAGGTAAGGAGTCCGAAATGTACCTCTGTGACTCCACATTGTGGAAACTCACTTGTAGTGTATAAGATGAACTAGATGGACCCATACTTACCCAAACATGGATTAATAGGTTCTACACATGACTATGAGGACAAACATGAGTGAAACGGTCTCAATCCAAGGGAGGAACATCAAATGGACCAAATTTGGGAACCGGAAGAGGTAAGGAGTCCGAAATGTACCTTTGTGCCTCCACATTGTGGAAACTCACTTGTAGTGTATAAGATGAACTAGATGGACCCATACTTATCCAAACATGGATTAATAGGTTCTACACATACTATGAGGACAAACATGAGTGAAACGGTCTCAATCCAAGGGAGGAACATCAAATGGACCTAATTTGGGAACCGGAAGAGGTAAGGAGTCCGAAATGTACCATTGTGACTCCACATTGTGGAAACTCACTTGTAGTGTATAAGATGAACTAGATGGACCCATACTTACCCAAACATGGATTAATAGGTTCTCCACATGACTATGAGGACAAACATGAGTGAAACGGTCTCAATCCAAGGGAGGAACATCAAATGGACCTAATTTGGGAACCGGAAGAGGTAAGGAGTCCGAAATGTACCTCTGTGACTCCACATTGTGGAAACTCACTTGTAGTGTATAAGATGAACTAGATGGACCCATACTTACCCAAACATGGATTAATAGGTTCTCACATGACTATGAGGACAAACATGAGTGAAACGGTCTCAATCCAAGGGAGGAACATCAAATGGACCAAATTTGGGAACCGGAAGAGGTAAGGAGTCCGAAATGTACCTCTGTGACTCCACATTGTGGAAACTCACTTGTAGTGTATAAGATGAACTAGATGGACCCATACTTACCCAAACATGGATTAATAGGTTCTCCACATACTATGAGGACAAACATGAGTGAAACGGTCTCAATCCAAGGGAGGAACATCAAATGGACCAAATTTGGGAACCGGAAGAGGTAAGGAGTCCGAAATGTACCTCTGTGACTCCACATTTGGAAACTCACTTGTAGTGTATAAGATGAACTAGATGGACCCATACTTATCCAAACATGGATTAATAGGTTCTACACATGACTATGAGGACAAACATGAGTGAAACGGTCTCAATCCAAGGGAGGAACATCAAATGGACCTAATTTGGGAACCGGAAGAGGTAAGGAGTCCGAAATGTACCTCTGTGACTCCACATTGAGGAAACTCACTTGTAGTGTATAAGATGAACTAGATGGACCCATACTACCCAAACATGGATTAATAGGTTCTACACATGACTATGAGGACAAACATGAGTGAAACGGTCTCAATCCAAGGGAGGAACATCAAATGGACCAAATTTGGGAACCGGAAGAGGTAAGGAGTCCGAAATGTACCTCTGTGACTCCACATTGTGGAAACTCACTTGTAGTGTATAAGATGAACTAGATGGACCCATACTTACCAAACATGGATTAATAGGTTCTACACATGACTATGAGGACAAACATGAGTGAAACGGTCTCAATCCAAGGGAGGAACATCAAATGGACCTAATTTGGGAACCGGAAGAGGTAAGGAGTCCGAAATGTACCTCTGTGACTCCACATTGTGGAAACTCACTTGTAGTGTATAAGATGAACTAGATGGACCCATACTTACCCAAACATGGATTAATAGGTTCTCCACATGACTATGAGGACAAACATGAGTGAAACGGTCTCAATCCAAGGGAGGAACATCAAATGGACCAAATTTGGGAACCGGAAGAGGTAAGGAGTCCGAAATGTACCTCTGTGCCTCCACATTGTGGAAACTCACTTGTAGTGTATAAGATGAACTAGATGGACCCATACTTATCCAAACATGGATTAATAGGTTCTACACATGACTATGAGGACAAACATGAGTGAAACGGTCTCAATCCAAGGGAGGAACATCAAATGGACCTAATTTGGGAACCGGAAGAGGTAAGGAGTCCGAAATGTACCTCTGTGACTCCACATTGTGGAAACTCACTTGTAGTGTATAAGATGAACTAGATGGACCCATACTTACCCAAACATGGATTAATAGGTTCTACACATGACTATGAGGACAAACATGAGTGAAACGGTCTCAATCCAAGGGAGGAACATCAAATGGACCAAATTTGGGAACCGGAAGAGGTAAGGAGTCCGAAATGTACCTCTGTGCTCCTCCATTGTGGAAACTCACTTGTAGTGTATAAGATGAACTAGATGGACCCATACTTATCCAAACATGGATTAATAGGTTCTACACATGACTATGAGGACAAACATGAGTGAAACGGTCTCAATCCAAGGGAAACATCAAATGGACCAAATTTGGGAACCGGAAGAGGTAAGGAGTCCGAAATGTACCTCTGTCCGACTCCTTGTGGAAACTCACTTGTAGTGTATAAGATGAACTAGATGGACCCATACTTACAAACATGGATTAATAGGTTCTACACATGACTATGAGGACAAACATGAGTGAAACGGTCTCAATCCAAGGGAGGAACATCAAATGGACCAAATTTGGGAACCGGAAGAGGTAAGGAGTCCGAAATGTACCTCTGTGACTCCACATTGTGGAAACTCACTTGTAGTGTATAAGATGAACTAGATGGACCCATACTACCAAACATGGATTAATAGGTTCTACACATGACTATGAGGACAAACATGAGTGAAACGGTCTCAATCCAAGGGAGGAACATCAAATGGACCTAATTTGGGAACCGGAAGAGGTAAGGAGTCCGAAATGTACCTTGTGACTCCACATTGTGGAAACTCACTTGTAGTGTATAAGATGAACTAGATGGACCCATACTTATCCAAACATGGATTAATAGGTTCTACACATGACTATGAGGACAAACATGAGTGAAACGGTCTCAATCCAAGGGAGGAACATCAAATGGACCTAATTTGGGAACCGGAAGAGGTAAGGAGTCCGAAATGTACCTCTGTGACTCCACATTGTGGAAACTCACTTGTAGTGTATAAGATGAACTAGATGGACCCATACTTACCCAAACATGGATTAATAGGTTCTACACATGACTATGAGGACAAACATGAGTGAAACGGTCTCAATCCAAGGGAGGAACATCAAATGGACCAAATTTGGGAACCGGAAGAGGTAAGGAGTCCGAAATGTACCTCTGTGCCTCCACATTGTGGAAACTCACTTGAGTGTATAAGATGAACTAGATGGACCCATACTTACCCAAACATGGATTAATAGGTTCTACACATGACTATGAGGACAAACATGAGTGAAACGGTCTCAATCCAAGGGAGGAACATCAAATGGACCTAATTTGGAACCGGAAGAGGTAAGGAGTCCGAAATGTACCTCTGTGACTCCACATTGTGGAAACTCACTTGTAGTGTATAAGATGAACTAGATGGACCCATACTTATCCAAACATGGATTAATAGGTTCTACACATGACTATGAGGACAAACATGAGTGAAACGGTCTCAATCCAAGGGAGGAACATCAAATGGACCTAATTTGGGAACCGGAAGAGGTAAGGAGTCCGAAATGTACCTCTGTGACTCCACATTGTGGAAACTCACTTGTAGTGTATAAGATGAACTAGATGGACCCATACTTACCCAAACATGGATTAATAGGTTCTACACATGACTATGAGGACAAACATGAGTGAAACGGTCTCAATCCAAGGGAGGAACATCAAATGGACCAAATTTGGGAACCGGAAGAGGTAAGGAGTCCGAAATGTACCTCTGTGACTCCACATTGTGGAAACTCACTTGTAGTGTATAAGATGAACTAGATGGACCCATACTTACCCAAACATGGATTAATAGGTTCTACACATTGACTATGAGGACAAACATGAGTGAAACGGTCTCAATCCAAGGGAGGAACATCAAATGGACCAAATTTGGGAACCGGAAGAGGTAGGAGTCCGAAATGTACCTCTGTGACTCCACATTGTGGAAACTCACTTGTAGTGTATAAGATGAACTAGATGGACCCATACTTATCCAAACATGGATTAATAGGTTCTACACATGACTATGAGGACAAACATGAGTGAAACGGTCTCAATCCAAGGGAGGAACATCAAATGGACCTAATTTGGGAACCGGAAGAGGTAAGGAGTCCGAAATGTACCTCTGTGACTCCAGATTGAGGAAACTCACTTGTAGTGTATAAGATGAACTAGATGGACCCATACTTACCCAAACATGGATTAATAGGTTCTACACATGACTATGAGGACAAACATGAGTGAAACGGTCTCAATCCAAGGGAGGAACATCAAATGGACCAAATTTGGGAACCGGAAGAGGTAAGGAGTCCGAAATGTACCTTCTGTGACTCCACATTGTGGAAACTCACTTGTAGTGTATAAGATGAACTAGATGGACCCATACTTATCCAAACATGGATTAATAGGTTCTACACATGACTATGAGACAAACATGAGTGAAGACGAACATCAGTGAAACGGTCTCAATCCAAGGAGGAACATCAAATGGACCTAATTTGGGAACCGGAAGAGGTAAGGAGTCCGAAATGTACTTCTGTGACTCCACATTGTGGAAACTCACTTGTAGTGTATAAGATGAACTAGATGGACCCATACTTACCCAAACATGGATTAATAGGTTCTCCACATGACTATGAGGACAAACATGAGTGAAACGGTCTCAATCCAAGGGAGGAACATCAAATGGACCAAATTTGGGAACCGGAAGAGGTAAGGAGTCCGAAATGTACCTCTGTGCCTCCACATTGTGGAAACTCACTTGTAGTGTATAAGATGAACTAGATGGACCCATACTTATCCAAACATGGATTAATAGGTTCTACACATGACTATGAGGACAAACATGAGTGAAACGGTCTCAATCCAAGGGAGGAACATCAAATGGACCAAATTTGGGAACCGGAAGAGGTAAGGAGTCCGAAATGTACCTCTGTGACTCCACATTGTGGAAACTCACTTGTAGTGTATAAGATGAACTAGATGGACCCATACTTATCCAAACATGGATTAATAGGTTCTACACATGACTATGAGGACAAACATGAGTGAAACGGTCTCAATCCAAGGAGGAACATCAAATGGACCTAATTTGGGAACCGGAAGAGGTAAGGAGTCCGAAATGTACCTCTGTGACTCCACATTGTGGAAACTCACTTGTAGTGTATAAGATGAACTAGATGGACCCATACTTACCAAACATGGATTAATAGGTTCTACACATGACTATGAGGACAAACATGAGTGAAACGGTCTCAATCCAAGGGAGGAACATCAAATGGACCTAATTTGGGAACCGGAAGAGGTAAGGAGTCCGAAATGTACCTCTGTGACTCCACATTGTGGAAACTCACTTGTAGTGTATAAGATGAACTAGATGGACCCATACTTCCAAACATGGATTAATAGGTTCTACACATGACTATGAGGACAAACATGAGTGAAACGGTCTCAATCCAAGGGAGGAACATCAAATGGACCAAATTTGGGAACCGGAAGAGGTAAGGAGTCCGAAATGTACCTCTGTGACTCCACATTGTGGAAACTCACTTGTAGTGTATAAGATGAACTAGATGGACCCATACTTACCCAAACATGGATTAATAGGTTCTACACATTACTATGAGACAAACATGAGTGAAACGGTCTCAATCCAAGGAGGAACATCAAATGGACCAAATTTGGGAACCGGAAGAGGTAAGGAGTCCGAAATGTACCTCTGTGACTCCACATTGTGGAAACTCACTTGTAGTGTATAAGATGAACTAGATGGACCCATACTTACCCAAACATGGATTAATAGGTTCTCCACATGACTATGAGGACAAACATGAGTGAAACGGTCTCAATCCAAGGGAGGAACATCAAATGGACCTAATTTGGGAACCGGAAGAGGTAAGGAGTCCGAAATGTACCTCTGTGACTCCACATTGTGGAAACTCACTTGTAGTGTATAAGATGAACTAGATGGACCCATACTTACCCAAACATGGATTAATAGGTTCTCACATGACTATGAGGACAAACATGAGTGAAACGGTCTCAATCCAAGGGAGGAACATCAAATGGACCTAATTTGGGAACCGGAAGAGGTAAGGAGTCCGAAATGTACCTCTGTGACTCCACATTGAGGAAACTCACTTGTAGTGTATAAGATGAACTAGATGGACCCATACTTACCCAAACATGGATTAATAGGTTCTACACATGACTATGAGGACAAACATGAGTGAAACGGTCTCAATCCAAGGGAGGAACATCAAATGGACCAAATTTGGGAACCGGAAGAGGTAAGGAGTCCGAAATGTACCTCTGTGCCTCCACATTGTGGAAACTCACTTGTAGTGTATAAGATGAACTAGATGGACCCATACTTACCCAAACATGGATTAATAGGTTCTACACATTGACTATGAGGACAAACATGAGTGAAACGGTCTCAATCCAAGGGAGGAACATCAAATGGACCAAATTTGGGAACCGGAAGAGGTAAGGAGTCCGAAATGTACCTCTGTGACTCCACATTGTGGAAACTCACTTGTAGTGTATAAGATGAACTAGATGGACCCATACTTACCCAAACATGGATTAATAGGTTCTCCACATGACTATGAGGACAAACATGAGTGAAACGGTCTCAATCCAAGGGAGGAACATCAAATGGACCTAATTTGGGAACCGGAAGAGGTAAGGAGTCCGAAATGTACCTCTGTGACTCCACATTGTGGAAACTCACTTGTAGTGTATAAGATGAACTAGATGGACCCATACTTACCCAAACATGGATTAATAGGTTCTACACATGACTATGAGGACAAACATGAGTGAAACGGTCTCAATCCAAGGGAGGAACATCAAATGGACCAAATTTGGGAACCGGAAGAGGTAAGGAGTCCGAAATGTACCTCTGTGCCTCCACATTGTGGAAACTCACTTGTAGTGTATAAGATGAACTAGATGGACCCATACTTATCCAAACATGGATTAATAGGTTCTACACATGACTATGAGGACAAACATGAGTGAAACGGTCTCAATCCAAGGGAGGAACATCAAATGGACCAAATTTGGGAACCGGAAGAGGTAAGGAGTCCGAAATGTACCTCTGTGACTCCACATTGTGGAAACTCACTTGTAGTGTATAAGATGAACTAGATGGACCCATACTTACCAAACATGGATTAATAGGTTCTCCACATGACTATGAGGACAAACATGAGTGAAACGGTCTCAATCCAAGGGAGGAACATCAAATGGACCAAATTTGGGAACCGGAAGAGGTAAGGAGTCCGAAATGTACCTCTGTGCCTCCACATTGTGGAAACTCACTTGTAGTGTATAAGATAATAGATGGACCCATACTTATCCAAACATGGATTAATAGGTTCTACACATACTATGAGACAAACATGAGTGAAATGGTCTCATCCAAGGAGGAACATCAAATGGACTCCTTACCTCTTCCGGTTCCCAAATTAGGTCCATTTGATGTTCCTCCCTTGGATTGAGACCGTTTCACTCATGTTTGTCCTCATAGTCATGTGTAGAACCTATTAATCCATGTTTGGATAAGTATGGGTCCATCTAGTTCATCTTATACACTACAAGTGAGTTTCCACAATGTGGAGTCACAGAGGTACATTTCGGACTCCTTACCTCTTCCGGTTCCCAAATTTGGTCCATTTGATGTTCCTCCCTTGGATTGAGACCGTTTCACTCATGTTTGTCCTCATAGTCATGTGTAGAACCTATTAATCCATGTTTGGGTAAGTATGGGTCCATCTAGTTCATCTTATACACTACAAGTGAGTTTCCACAATGTGGAGTCACAGAGGTACATTTCGGACTCCTTACCTCTTCCGGTTCCCAAATTAGGTCCATTTGATGTTCCTCCCTTGGATTGAGACCGTTTCACTCATGTTTGTCCTCATAGTCATGTGTAGAACCTATTAATCCATGTTTGGTAAGTATGGGTCCATCTAGTTCATCTTATACACTACAAGTGAGTTTCCACAATGTGGAGGTCACAGAGGTACATTTCGGACTCCTTACCTCTTCCGGTTCCCAAATTTGGTCCATTTGATGTTCCTCCCTTGGATTGAGACCGTTTCACTCATGTTTGTCCTCATAGTCATGTGTAGAACCTATTAATCCATGTTTGGTAAGTATGGGTCCATCTAGTTCATCTTATACACTACAAGTGAGTTTCCACAATGTGGAGTCACAGAGGTACATTTCGGACTCCTTACCTCTTCCGGTTCCCAAATTAGGTCCATTTGATGTTCCTCCCTTGGATTGAGACCGTTTCACTCATGTTTGTCCTCATAGTCATGTGTAGAACCTATTAATCCATGTTTGGATAAGTATGGGTCCATCTAGTTCATCTTATACACTACAAGTGAGTTTCCACAATGTGGAGTCACAGAGGTACATTTCGGACTCCTTACCTCTTCCGGTTCCCAAATTAGGTCCATTTGATGTTCCTCCCTTGGATTGAGACCGTTTCACTCATGTTTGTCCTCATAGTCATGTGTAGAACCTATTAATCCATAAGTATGGGTCCATCTAGTTCATCTTATACACTACAAGTGAGTTTCCACAATGTGGAGCACAGAGGTACATTTCGGACTCCTTACCTCTTCCGGTTCCCAAATTAGGTCCATTTGATGTTCCTCCCTTGGATTGAGACCGTTTCACTCATGTTTGTCCTCATAGTCATGTGTAGAACCTATTAATCCATGTTTGGTAAGTATGGGTCCATCTAGTTCATCTTATACACTACAAGTGAGTTTCCACAATGTGGAGTCACAGAGGTACATTTCGGACTCCTTACCTCTTCCGGTTCCCAAATTAGGTCCATTTGATGTTCCTCCCTTGGATTGAGACCGTTTCACTCATGTTTGTCCTCATAGTCATGTGTAGAACCTATTAATCCATGTTTGGGTAAGTATGGGTCCATCTAGTTCATCTTATACACTACAAGTGAGTTTCCACAATGTGGAGTCACAGAGGTACATTTCGGACTCCTTACCTCTTCCGGTTCCCAAATTTGGTCCATTTGATGTTCCTCCCTTGGATTGAGACCGTTTCACTCATGTTTGTCCTCATAGTCATGTGTAGAACCTATTAATCCATGTTTGGGTAAGTATGGGTCCATCTAGTTCATCTTATACACTACAAGTGAGTTTCCACAATGTGGAGGCACAGAGGTACATTTCGGACTCCTTACCTCTTCCGGTTCCCAAATTAGGTCCATTTGATGTTCCTCCCTTGGATTGAGACCGTTTCACTCATGTTTGTCCTCATAGTCATGTGTAGAACCTATTAATCCATGTTTGGATAAGTATGGGTCCATCTAGTTCATCTTATACACTACAAGTGAGTTTCCACAATGTGGAGTCACAGAGGTACATTTCGGACTCCTTACCTCTTCCGGTTCCCAAATTTGGTCCATTTGATGTTCCTCCCTTGGATTGAGACCGTTTCACTCATGTTTGTCCTCATAGTCATGTGTAGAACCTATTAATCCATGTTTGGTAAGTATGGGTCCATCTAGTTCATCTTATACACTACAAGTGAGTTTCCACAATGTGGAGTCACAGAGGTACATTTCGGACTCCTTACCTCTTCCGGTTCCCAAATTAGGTCCATTTGATGTTCCTCCCTTGGATTGAGACCGTTTCACTCATGTTTGTCCTCATAGTCATGTGTAGAACCTATTAATCCATGTTTGGATAAGTATGGGTCCATCTAGTTCATCTTATACACTACAAGTGAGTTTCCACAATGTGGAGTCACAGAGGTACATTTCGGACTCCTTACCTCTTCCGGTTCCCAAATTTGGTCCATTTGATGTTCCTCCCTTGGATTGAGACCGTTTCACTCATGTTTGTCCTCATAGTCATGTGTAGAACCTATTAATCCATGTTTGGATAAGTATGGGTCCATCTAGTTCATCTTATACACTACAAGTGAGTTTCCACAATGTGGAGTCACAGAGGTACATTTCGGACTCCTTACCTCTTCCGGTTCCCAAATTAGGTCCATTTGATGTTCCTCCCTTGGATTGAGACCGTTTCACTCATGTTTGTCCTCATAGTCATGTGTAGAACCTATTAATCCATGTTTGGTAAGTATGGGTCCATCTAGTTCATCTTATACACTACAAGTGAGTTTCCACAATGTGGAGTCACAGAGGTACATTTCGGACTCCTTACCTCTTCCGGTTCCCAAATTAGGTCCATTTGATGTTCCTCCCTTGGATTGAGACCGTTTCACTCATGTTTGTCCTCATAGTCATGTGTAGAACCTATTAATCCATGTTTGGGTAAGTATGGGTCCATCTAGTTCATCTTATACACTACAAGTGAGTTTCCACAATGTGGAGTCACAGAGGTACATTTCGGACTCCTTACCTCTTCCGGTTCCCAAATTAGGTCCATTTGATGTTCCTCCCTTGGATTGAGACCGTTTCACTCATGTTTGTCCTCATAGTCATGTGTAGAACCTATTAATCCATGTTTGGATAAGTATGGGTCCATCTAGTTCATCTTATACACTACAAGTGAGTTTCCACAATGTGGAGTCACAGAGGTACATTTCGGACTCCTTACCTCTTCCGGTTCCCAAATTAGGTCCATTTGATGTTCCTCCCTTGGATTGAGACCGTTTCACTCATGTTTGTCCTCATAGTCATGTGTAGAACCTATTAATCCATGTTTGGGTAAGTATGGGTCCATCTAGTTCATCTTATACACTACAAGTGAGTTTCCACAATGTGGAGTCACAGAGGTACATTTCGGACTCCTTACCTCTTCCGGTTCCCAAATTAGGTCCATTTGATGTTCCTCCCTTGGATTGAGACCGTTTCACTCATGTTTGTCCTCATAGTCATGTGTAGAACCTATTAATCCATGTTTGGATAAGTATGGGTCCATCTAGTTCATCTTATACACTACAAGTGAGTTTCCACAATGTGGAGCACAGAGGTACATTTCGGACTCCTTACCTCTTCCGGTTCCCAAATTAGGTCCATTTGATGTTCCTCCCTTGGATTGAGACCGTTTCACTCATGTTTGTCCTCATAGTCATGTGTAGAACCTATTAATCCATGTTTGGTAAGTATGGGTCCATCTAGTTCATCTTATACACTACAAGTGAGTTTCCACAATGTGGAGCACAGAGGTACATTTCGGACTCCTTACCTCTTCCGGTTCCCAAATTAGGTCCATTTGATGTTCCTCCCTTGGATTGAGACCGTTTCACTCATGTTTGTCCTCATAGTCATGTGTAGAACCTATTAATCCATGTTTGGTAAGTATGGGTCCATCTAGTTCATCTTATACACTACAAGTGAGTTTCCACAATGTGGAGTCACAGAGGTACATTTCGGACTCCTTACCTCTTCCGGTTCCCAAATTAGGTCCATTTGATGTTCCTCCCTTGGATTGAGACCGTTTCACTCATGTTTGTCCTCATAGTCATGTGTAGAACCTATTAATCCATGTTTGGTAAGTATGGGTCCATCTAGTTCATCTTATACACTACAAGTGAGTTTCCACAATGTGGAGGTCACAGAGGTACATTTCGGACTCCTTACCTCTTCCGGTTCCCAAATTTGGTCCATTTGATGTTCCTCCCTTGGATTGAGACCGTTTCACTCATGTTTGTCCTCATAGTCATGTGTAGAACCTATTAATCCATGTTTGGGTAAGTATGGGTCCATCTAGTTCATCTTATACACTACAAGTGAGTTTATAAGATGTGGAGGCACAGAGGTACATTTCGGACTCCTTACCTCTTCCGGTTCCCAAATTAGGTCCATTTGATGTTCCTCCCTTGGATTGAGACCGTTTCACTCATGTTTGTCCTCATAGTCATGTGTAGAACCTATTAATCCATGTTTGGTAAGTATGGGTCCATCTAGTTCATCTTATACACTACAAGTGAGTTTCCACAATGTGGAGTCACAGAGGTACATTTCGGACTCCTTACCTCTTCCGGTTCCCAAATTAGGTCCATTTGATGTTCCTCCCTTGGATTGAGACCGTTTCACTCATGTTTGTCCTCATAGTCATGTGTAGAACCTATTAATCCATGTTTGGGTAAGTATGGGTCCATCTAGTTCATCTTATACACTACAAGTGAGTTTCCACAATGTGGAGTCACAGAGGTACATTTCGGACTCCTTACCTCTTCCGGTTCCCAAATTAGGTCCATTTGATGTTCCTCCCTTGGATTGAGACCGTTTCACTCATGTTTGTCCTCATAGTCATGTGTAGAACCTATTAATCCATGTTTGGATAAGTATGGGTCCATCTAGTTCATCTTATACACTACAAGTGAGTTTCCACAATGTGGAGTCACAGAGGTACATTTCGGACTCCTTACCTCTTCCGGTTCCCAAATTAGGTCCATTTGATGTTCCTCCCTTGGATTGAGACCGTTTCACTCATGTTTGTCCTCATAGTCATGTGTAGAACCTATTAATCCATGTTTGGTAAGTATGGGTCCATCTAGTTCATCTTATACACTACAAGTGAGTTTCCACAATGTGGAGTCACAGAGGTACATTTCGGACTCCTTACCTCTTCCGGTTCCCAAATTAGGTCCATTTGATGTTCCTCCCTTGGATTGAGACCGTTTCACTCATGTTTGTCCTCATAGTCATGTGTAGAACCTATTAATCCATGTTTGGTAAGTATGGGTCCATCTAGTTCATCTTATACACTACAAGTGAGTTTCCACAATGTGGAGTCACAGAGGTACATTTCGGACTCCTTACCTCTTCCGGTTCCCAAATTTGGTCCATTTGATGTTCCTCCCTTGGATTGAGACCGTTTCACTCATGTTTGTCCTCATAGTCATGTGTAGAACCTATTAATCCATGTTTGGTAAGTATGGGTCCATCTAGTTCATCTTATACACTACAAGTGAGTTTCCACAATGTGGAGTCACAGAGGTACATTTCGGACTCCTTACCTCTTCCGGTTCCCAAATTAGGTCCATTTGATGTTCCTCCCTTGGATTGAGACCGTTTCACTCATGTTTGTCCTCATAGTCATGTGTAGAACCTATTAATCCATGTTTGGTAAGTATGGGTCCATCTAGTTCATCTTATACACTACAAGTGAGTTTCCACAATGTGGAGCACAGAGGTACATTTCGGACTCCTTACCTCTTCCGGTTCCCAAATTAGGTCCATTTGATGTTCCTCCCTTGGATTGAGACCGTTTCACTCATGTTTGTCCTCATAGTCATGTGTAGAACCTATTAATCCATGTTTGGTAAGTATGGGTCCATCTAGTTCATCTTATACACTACAAGTGAGTTTCCACAATGTGGAGTCACAGAGGTACATTTCGGACTCCTTACCTCTTCCGGTTCCCAAATTAGGTCCATTTGATGTTCCTCCCTTGGATTGAGACCGTTTCACTCATGTTTGTCTCTCATAGTATATGTGTAGAACCTATTAATCCATGTTTGGATAAGTATGGGTCCATCTAGTTCATCTTATACACTACAAGTGAGTTTCCACAATGTGGAGTCACAGAGGTACATTTCGGACTCCTTACCTCTTCCGGTTCCCAAATTTGGTCCATTTGATGTTCCTCCCTTGGATTGAGACCGTTTCACTCATGTTTGTCCTCATAGTCATGTGTAGAACCTATTAATCCATGTTTGGGTAAGTATGGGTCCATCTAGTTCATCTTATACACTACAAGTGAGTTTCCACAATGTGGAGTCACAGAGGTACATTTCGGACTCCTTACCTCTTCCGGTTCCCAAATTAGGTCCATTTGATGTTCCTCCCTTGGATTGAGACCGTTTCACTCATGTTTGTCCTCATAGTCATGTGTAGAACCTATTAATCCATGTTTGGTAAGTATGGGTCCATCTAGTTCATCTTATACACTACAAGTGAGTTTCCACAATGTGGAGTCACAGAGGTACATTTCGGACTCCTTACCTCTTCCGGTTCCCAAATTTGGTCCATTTGATGTTCCTCCCTTGGATTGAGACCGTTTCACTCATGTTTGTCCTCATAGTCATGTGTAGAACCTATTAATCCATGTTTGGTAAGTATGGGTCCATCTAGTTCATCTTATACACTACAAGTGAGTTTCCACAATGTGGAGTCACAGAGGTACATTTCGGACTCCTTACCTCTTCCGGTTCCCAAATTTGGTCCATTTGATGTTCCTCCCTTGGATTGAGACCGTTTCACTCATGTTTGTCCTCATAGTCATGTGTAGAACCTATTAATCCATGTTTGGGTAAGTATGGGTCCATCTAGTTCATCTTATACACTACAAGTGAGTTTCCACAATGTGGAGTCACAGAGGTACATTTCGGACTCCTTACCTCTTCCGGTTCCCAAATTAGGTCCATTTGATGTTCCTCCCTTGGATTGAGACCGTTTCACTCATGTTTGTCCTCATAGTCATGTGTAGAACCTATTAATCCATGTTTGGTAAGTATGGGTCCATCTAGTTCATCTTATACACTACAAGTGAGTTTCCACAATGTGGAGTCACAGAGGTACATTTCGGACTCCTTACCTCTTCCGGTTCCCAAATTAGGTCCATTTGATGTTCCTCCCTTGGATTGAGACCGTTTCACTCATGTTTGTCCTCATAGTCATGTGTAGAACCTATTAATCCATGTTTGGTAAGTATGGGTCCATCTAGTTCATCTTATACACTACAAGTGAGTTTCCACAATGTGGAGTCACAGAGGTACATTTCGGACTCCTTACCTCTTCCGGTTCCCAAATTAGGTCCATTTGATGTTCCTCCCTTGGATTGAGACCGTTTCACTCATGTTTGTCCTCATAGTCATGTGTAGAACCTATTAATCCATGTTTGGATAAGTATGGGTCCATCTAGTTCATCTTATACACTACAAGTGAGTTTCCACAATGTGGAGTCACAGAGGTACATTTCGGACTCCTTACCTCTTCCGGTTCCCAAATTAGGTCCATTTGATGTTCCTCCCTTGGATTGAGACCGTTTCACTCATGTTTGTCCTCATAGTCA
This sequence comes from Microthlaspi erraticum, assembly GCA_902728155.2. Lineage (NCBI taxonomy): Eukaryota > Viridiplantae > Streptophyta > Magnoliopsida > Brassicales > Brassicaceae > Microthlaspi > Microthlaspi erraticum. The sequence continues at coordinate 5,160 of CACVBM020001710.1, read as the reverse complement.
TGTGTAGAACCTATTAATCCATGTTTGGTAAGTATGGGTCCATCTAGTTCATCTTATACACTACAAGTGAGTTTCCACAATGTGGAGTCACAGAGGTACATTTCGGACTCCTTACCTCTTCCGGTTCCCAAATTAGGTCCATTTGATGTTCCTCCCTTGGATTGAGACCGTTTCACTCATGTTTGTCCTCATAGTCATGTGTAGAACCTATTAATCCATGTTTGGGTAAGTATGGGTCCATCTAGTTCATCTTATACACTACAAGTGAGTTTCCACAATGTGGAGTCACAGAGGTACATTTCGGACTCCTTACCTCTTCCGGTTCCCAAATTAGGTCCATTTGATGTTCCTCCCTTGGATTGAGACCGTTTCACTCATGTTTGTCCTCATAGTCATGTGTAGAACCTATTAATCCATGTTTGGTAAGTATGGGTCCATCTAGTTCATCTTATACACTACAAGTGAGTTTCCACAATGTGGAGTCACAGAGGTACATTTCGGACTCCTTACCTCTTCCGGTTCCCAAATTAGGTCCATTTGATGTTCCTCCCTTGGATTGAGACCGTTTCACTCATGTTTGTCCTCATAGTCATGTGTAGAACCTATTAATCCATGTTTGGTAAGTATGGGTCCATCTAGTTCATCTTATACACTACAAGTGAGTTTCCACAATGTGGAGTCACAGAGGTACATTTCGGACTCCTTACCTCTTCCGGTTCCCAAATTAGGTCCATTTGATGTTCCTCCCTTGGATTGAGACCGTTTCACTCATGTTTGTCCTCATAGTCATGTGTAGAACCTATTAATCCATGTTTGGGTAAGTATGGGTCCATCTAGTTCATCTTATACACTACAAGTGAGTTTCCACAATGTGGAGTCACAGAGGTACATTTCGGACTCCTTACCTCTTCCGGTTCCCAAATTAGGTCCATTTGATGTTCCTCCCTTGGATTGAGACCGTTTCACTCATGTTTGTCCTCATAGTCATGTGTAGAACCTATTAATCCATGTTTGGATAAGTATGGGTCCATCTAGTTCATCTTATACACTACAAGTGAGTTTCCACAATGTGGAGTCACAGAGGTACATTTCGGACTCCTTACCTCTTCCGGTTCCCAAATTAGGTCCATTTGATGTTCCTCCCTTGGATTGAGACCGTTTCACTCATGTTTGTCCTCATAGTCATGTGTAGAACCTATTAATCCATGTTTGGTAAGTATGGGTCCATCTAGTTCATCTTATACACTACAAGTGAGTTTCCACAATGTGGAGTCACAGAGGTACATTTCGGACTCCTTACCTCTTCCGGTTCCCAAATTAGGTCCATTTGATGTTCCTCCCTTGGATTGAGACCGTTTCACTCATGTTTGTCCTCATAGTCATGTGTAGAACCTATTAATCCATGTTTGGGTAAGTATGGGTCCATCTAGTTCATCTTATACACTACAAGTGAGTTTCCACAATGTGGAGTCACAGAGGTACATTTCGGACTCCTTACCTCTTCCGGTTCCCAAATTAGGTCCATTTGATGTTCCTCCCTTGGATTGAGACCGTTTCACTCATGTTTGTCCTCATAGTCATGTGTAGAACCTATTAATCCATGTTTGGATAAGTATGGGTCCATCTAGTTCATCTTATACACTACAAGTGAGTTTCCACAATGTGGAGTCACAGAGGTACATTTCGGACTCCTTACCTCTTCCGGTTCCCAAATTAGGTCCATTTGATGTTCCTCCCTTGGATTGAGACCGTTTCACTCATGTTTGTCCTCATAGTCATGTGTAGAACCTATTAATCCATGTTTGGGATAAGTATGGGTCCATCTAGTTCATCTTATACACTACAAGTGAGTTTCCACAATGTGGAGTCACAGAGGTACATTTCGGACTCCTTACCTCTTCCGGTTCCCAAATTAGGTCCATTTGATGTTCCTCCCTTGGATTGAGACCGTTTCACTCATGTTTGTCCTCATAGTCATGTGTAGAACCTATTAATCCATGTTTGGTAAGTATGGGTCCATCTAGTTCATCTTATACACTACAAGTGAGTTTCCACAATGTGGAGTCACAGAGGTACATTTCGGACTCCTTACCTCTTCCGGTTCCCAAATTAGGTCCATTTGATGTTCCTCCCTTGGATTGAGACCGTTTCACTCATGTTTGTCCTCATAGTCATGTGTAGAACCTATTAATCCATGTTTGGGTAAGTATGGGTCCATCTAGTTCATCTTATACACTACAAGTGAGTTTCCACAATGTGGAGTCACAGAGGTACATTTCGGACTCCTTACCTCTTCCGGTTCCCAAATTAGGTCCATTTGATGTTCCTCCCTTGGATTGAGACCGTTTCACTCATGTTTGTCCTCATAGTCATGTGTAGAACCTATTAATCCATGTTTGGTAAGTATGGGTCCATCTAGTTCATCTTATACACTACAAGTGAGTTTCCACAATGTGGAGTCACAGAGGTACATTTCGGACTCCTTACCTCTTCCGGTTCCCAAATTAGGTCCATTTGATGTTCCTCCCTTGGATTGAGACCGTTTCACTCATGTTTGTCCTCATAGTCATGTGTAGAACCTATTAATCCATGTTTGGTAAGTATGGGTCCATCTAGTTCATCTTATACACTACAAGTGAGTTTCCACAATGTGGAGTCACAGAGGTACATTTCGGACTCCTTACCTCTTCCGGTTCCCAAATTAGGTCCATTTGATGTTCCTCCCTTGGATTGAGACCGTTTCACTCATGTTTGTCCTCATAGTCATGTGTAGAACCTATTAATCCATGTTTGGGTAAGTATGGGTCCATCTAGTTCATCTTATACACTACAAGTGAGTTTCCACAATGTGGAGTCACAGAGGTACATTTCGGACTCCTTACCTCTTCCGGTTCCCAAATTAGGTCCATTTGATGTTCCTCCCTTGGATTGAGACCGTTTCACTCATGTTTGTCCTCATAGTCATGTGTAGAACCTATTAATCCATGTTTGGGTAAGTATGGGTCCATCTAGTTCATCTTATACACTACAAGTGAGTTTCCACAATGTGGAGTCACAGAGGTACATTTCGGACTCCTTACCTCTTCCGGTTCCCAAATTAGGTCCATTTGATGTTCCTCCCTTGGATTGAGACCGTTTCACTCATGTTTGTCCTCATAGTCATGTGTAGAACCTATTAATCCATGTTTGGATAAGTATGGGTCCATCTAGTTCATCTTATACACTACAAGTGAGTTTCCACAATGTGGAGTCACAGAGGTACATTTCGGACTCCTTACCTCTTCCGGTTCCCAAATTAGGTCCATTTGATGTTCCTCCCTTGGATTGAGACCGTTTCACTCATGTTTGTCCTCATAGTCATGTGTAGAACCTATTAATCCATGTTTGGTAAGTATGGGTCCATCTAGTTCATCTTATACACTACAAGTGAGTTTCCACAATGTGGAGTCACAGAGGTACATTTCGGACTCCTTACCTCTTCCGGTTCCCAAATTAGGTCCATTTGATGTTCCTCCCTTGGATTGAGACCGTTTCACTCATGTTTGTCCTCATAGTCATGTGTAGAACCTATTAATCCATGTTTGGGTAAGTATGGGTCCATCTAGTTCATCTTATACACTACAAGTGAGTTTCCACAATGTGGAGTCACAGAGGTACATTTCGGACTCCTTACCTCTTCCGGTTCCCAAATTAGGTCCATTTGATGTTCCTCCCTTGGATTGAGACCGTTTCACTCATGTTTGTCCTCATAGTCATGTGTAGAACCTATTAATCCATGTTTGGGTAAGTATGGGTCCATCTAGTTCATCTTATACACTACAAGTGAGTTTCCACAATGTGGAGTCACAGAGGTACATTTCGGACTCCTTACCTCTTCCGGTTCCCAAATTAGGTCCATTTGATGTTCCTCCCTTGGATTGAGACCGTTTCACTCATGTTTGTCCTCATAGTCATGTGTAGAACCTATTAATCCATGTTTGGATAAGTATGGGTCCATCTAGTTCATCTTATACACTACAAGTGAGTTTCCACAATGTGGAGTCACAGAGGTACATTTCGGACTCCTTACCTCTTCCGGTTCCCAAATTAGGTCCATTTGATGTTCCTCCCTTGGATTGAGACCGTTTCACTCATGTTTGTCCTCATAGTCATGTGTAGAACCTATTAATCCATGTTTGGTAAGTATGGGTCCATCTAGTTCATCTTATACACTACAAGTGAGTTTCCACAATGTGGAGTCACAGAGGTACATTTCGGACTCCTTACCTCTTCCGGTTCCCAAATTAGGTCCATTTGATGTTCCTCCCTTGGATTGAGACCGTTTCACTCATGTTTGTCCTCATAGTCATGTGTAGAACCTATTAATCCATGTTTGGTAAGTATGGGTCCATCTAGTTCATCTTATACACTACAAGTGAGTTTCCACAATGTGGAGTCACAGAGGTACATTTCGGACTCCTTACCTCTTCCGGTTCCCAAATTAGGTCCATTTGATGTTCCTCCCTTGGATTGAGACCGTTTCACTCATGTTTGTCCTCATAGTCATGTGTAGAACCTATTAATCCATGTTTGGTAAGTATGGGTCCATCTAGTTCATCTTATACACTACAAGTGAGTTTCCACAATGTGGAGTCACAGAGGTACATTTCGGACTCCTTACCTCTTCCGGTTCCCAAATTAGGTCCATTTGATGTTCCTCCCTTGGATTGAGACCGTTTCACTCATGTTTGTCCTCATAGTCATGTGTAGAACCTATTAATCCATGTTTGGATAAGTATGGGTCCATCTAGTTCATCTTATACACTACAAGTGAGTTTCCACAATGTGGAGTCACAGAGGTACATTTCGGACTCCTTACCTCTTCCGGTTCCCAAATTAGGTCCATTTGATGTTCCTCCCTTGGATTGAGACCGTTTCACTCATGTTTGTCCTCATAGTCATGTGTAGAACCTATTAATCCATGTTTGGTAAGTATGGGTCCATCTAGTTCATCTTATACACTACAAGTGAGTTTCCACAATGTGGAGCACAGAGGTACATTTCGGACTCCTTACCTCTTCCGGTTACCAAATGAGGTCCAATTGATGTTCTTCCCTTGGATTGAGACCGTTTCACTCATGTTTGTTCTCATAGTCATGTGTAGAACCTATTAATCCATGT
>CACVBM020001709.1:0-23005 GCA_902728155.2 Microthlaspi erraticum | reverse complement strand
TTCAATTAGGTTATCAATATCATCGGACTAGAATTCAATAGTTGAACACAAATCTCATCATTCATCATTTGTTTATAATGTAAATCAACCCTTCAGCAGTTTTCTAGTTTTTACTTTTTAGTCAGAAAATTGATTAATTTAATTTAATTTAACTATACACACTCAACATAATTATATTGGGCCAATATAAAAACTAATGGGCCGAAACTTCTTTTTTTGTCTCTCTCTCTCTCTCTCTCGCTCACGGCGGCAAAGTGATTCACTGCCATGGACTCCTCTCTCCTCTCGACGGCGACGGCCGAGACCTTCAACGGCAATGCGGCGGAGCAGATTGCTCCTCCGATGCAGCCTCCGGGCACGGATATGACTGGAATTTGCTTCAGGGATCAGCTCTGGATCAATTCATACCCTCTTGACCGTAACTACGTCTTCGACTACTTCGCTTTGTCTCCCTTTTACGATATCACCTGCAACAACGAGACGCTTCGTCGGAGATCCATTCACCCTCTCGATCACTCTCACCTCTCGTAAGCTCCTTTTACCCTTTCAATTTCAACTTCAAATTTCAATTTTGATTTCGATTTCGATTTTCCCCCTTTTTTACTTTTGCTCCATCACTGGATTAGAGTGTTAGATATAAAACCACATTTGATCATACTACATTCCTCTGCAGGAAGATGACAGGCCTAGAATATGTGATCTCTGATGCTACTGAGCCAAATCTGTTCGTCTTTCGTAAGCAGAAGAGGGATGGTCCAGAGAGAGTCACACCGATGCTGACATATTATATCTTGGACGGTACTATATACCAAGCTCCTCAGCTTTGTAGCGTCTTCGCAGCTCGAGTGGTGAGTTGTTTTCTTCACCTTTCTCTATAGGTTCGTTTGTTGCTGAGAGAGTAGATTACTGATATAAAAGTTGTGTGCTTTTGTTGCTGGAACGTTTTCGTTTTTTTCTCTTTCTCATAAATGGAAATGTTTTGAATCAGGGTCGTGCTGTTTATAACATATCAAAGGCTTTCTCTGTTGCTGCATCGAAATTGGAAACCATTAGACAGGGTAAGGTTCTTTTTGTTAATGGCCAATGTTGAACAAGTATATGGCTTTGTCAAGCAACTTGTGTATCTGTTGCTTTAGTATATAACTTGCTTCATCAATGTTTGTGATTTTATCTATCGATGGATTTCAGTTGATGCTGAAAGCGAGAAGAAGGAAGCTTCGGAGCCAAAGCCTGCTAGTGAGACGGTTGATCTAAAGGAAATGAAGCGAGTCGATGTGATTCTTACTTCTTTATATCGCAAGGTACATTTGGCGTGAGAATGAATCTGCTCTCTACTTGCTATACCTTTCTCTTCTGATTGTAACAAACTTGGTTTTTTTGTTGTGTGTTGTGTGTTGCAGTTACCTCCAGCTCCTCCGCCACCACCGTTTCCTGAAGGATATGTTAGCCAAGAAGCATTAGGAGAGAAGGAAGAGCTTGGAACACAAGGAGGAGAGTCTCAACAGCCTCAGATTGATCCTATTATCGAACAAGGTCCTGCTAAAAGAATCAAGTTCTAAGCTTCATCAACATCGTTTCTTCATCTCCTTTTTCAATTTTGTTTTTGTTGCTGTGTAGTAGTAATATTTATTCAACAAAAAACTCATTACAGTGAATGTAACCTGTTATTAGAGTGTTAAGTTTAGAAACTTGTTTAGAAGAGGTAAGAATAAATTCAAATTAATCAGTTTGCCACACAAAGCAGTGTTTAAATGTCATCATCGTCTCTTCTCTTTTGACACATGAAAATCAATCATTTTAAAACATTCAAATGTTATGTTTCCATAAGATTATTTGTCAAATTTCCTCTTTTTTTTTCACCACTCTATATATCAAAGATTTGGTGAAGAGGAAAGCTGTAAATTGAAAAGTTCACAAGCCCTAGAGACTAGAGAGAGACCAGTGGCAGCGACGACTGACGATGGAGATATTCAGAGCTCTTCCAAAGGAATTGGTAGAGGAGGAGATACTGACTCAAGTTCCGGTTAAGTATCTGAACGGATTGAGATCGACTTGTAAACAATGGAACCGTTTGTTTACCGGTGACCGGAGATTCGCAAGGAAGCACAGCGACAAAGCCGCCAAGCAGTTTCTGGTTCTCATGTTGACGAGGTTCTTCAGGATTCGTCCGACAATCGTCGATCTCGACGGAAACGTTCCAACTTTCGAGGTAAAAACTGAGCTTAACCTAGTCGATCCGCATTCTGAGCATCCTGGAGCTCAATTCGATGTAGGCGCAGTCTTTCACTGTGACGGCCTCTTGTTATGCACCTCCGTGGACGAGTCTAGATTCGTGGTTTGGAACCCGTTAACCGGCGAAACCAGGTGGTTCCAACCCACCTATCGTCCCCCGAGAGGCCGCATCTTTGCGCTCGGATACGGCATGAAGAAGAGCTACAAAATCTTAAGCTATTATCTTGATAAGAAAGATGTTGAAATCTACGAGTTTAGCTCTGATTCGTGGAGGGTTGTTGGTGATGCCATGCCTCGAGGCTTCACCCTTGGATGCTGCGGTTTGAGCGTGTCTCTGCAGGGAAGCACTTACTTGTTCGCTCATGATGAAACAAAAACGGATACTTTCGTGTCCATGGTCAAGTTTGATTACTCATCGGAGAAATGTGTACCTCTGCCTCTTCCCTATCAGCTGCCTAATCGTCGTTGTGAGGTTACATCTCTCTCCGTTGTGAAAGACGAGAAACTCTCGCTCTTGTTACAGCGCGACGTTGCATCCAAGACTGAGATATGGTTGTCAAATACGATTGGTGAGACCACCAAGGCGGTGTCGTGGAGCAAGGTCTTGACATTGGACTTGAGCCCTGATCTTCAAGTTTTTGACGAGGGAAGTTTCGTGTTCGACGAGGAGAGGAAAGTCGTCTTGATTTCTGAGAAGTGGCGTGACTATGGAGACGGTGACTTTGGAGACGGTGGCTTTGGAGACGAGACCCCGAGCAAAGACATGATATACATTGTTGGGGAGGACAATGTAGTCACACAAGTGGATTTTGGACTAGAGGAAGTTAATGGATGTCAGGCAGTTATCCTTGATTATGTTCCGAGTTTGGTTCCAATCGAGCGACCTGGAGGCAAAAGGCAAAGAGCTGACCTCTGATTATGTAATCTTATTTCTTGTTCTGTCTTTCTCTTTATGTGTCTTGGAGCATCTCCAATGCCTGCATTGTAGCGCCTACATGTATAATCTAAAGAAGAGGAATTGTGTCAAATAAATTTGCAGCTTTTCCAATCCACTGACAAAAGCGATTCATAAAACATGTACAAAGCTTTCTGCTTTTCTCTTTTCTGAGTTTTCCTTTACAGCTAGAAATCATCATCACCTTAGTCACCTTTCAAGTTGAGCAAATAAACAGTTTGATAAGAGATCCTTCAAGAGGGATCGATGGTCCCGAGAAAGTCACACCGATGCTAAAATGTTATATCTTGGACGGTACTATATAGCTATATACCAAGCTCCACAGCTTTGTAGTGTCTTTGCAGCTACATTCGTGTGTTCCTGAGAGTAGACACTAAAAGAAAAGTTGTCTTCTTTTGTTGCTGGAACGTTTTCGTTTTCTTCTCATTGAATCAGGGTCAGGCTGTTTATAACATATCAAAGGGTTTCTCTCTTGGTGCATCGAAATAGGAGACCACGAGACAGGGTAAGGTTCATTTTCTTCTAGTTAGACCGATGGTTCTGTTCTCAATTGATGTGAAGTTAATCATTCTCTATTACTAATTTTGACCCATGTGGCAATGGCGGTTAAATTTTATACATCCAATTTGGTGAAATTTCCTTTTTATTTTTAAAGTCTATATATATATTGAGAATTTCTAAAAAGGTGAAGCTTAAACAAAACAGAAAGAGTAGAATAAAACTATCGATCGATTCTCTTAACAATTGGTGTGGTGACAAATTCGAGCTCGCGACAGTCAACAATGGTGGATTTCGAGAGCGATTTACCAGAGGTGAAAGAAATCTTGGCGAATCGTTTGACGAATGCGATAACGGAGATCACTGGTCGCTTGGATATGATGGATCGGCGATTCGAATCCATGGAAAGCAACATGAATCGGATGACAGAGATTCTAGCTCGCATCGAAGCAAATCAATTCTCCGGGAAAGCTGAGAGACGAGTGGCGGCGATGGAGGTATTCAGAGATCTTCCAAGGGAATTGGTGGAGGAGGAGATACTGACTCACGTTCCGGCTAAGTATCTGAAAGGATTGGGATCTACTTGTAAACTGTGGAACAGTTTGTTTACCGGTGACGGGAGATTCGGAAGGAAGCACTTTGACAAAGCCGCAAAGCAGTTTGTCGTTCTCATGTTGACGAAGTTCTGCAGGATTTGTCCGGCAATCGTCGATCTCGACGGAAAGGTTCCAACTTTCGAGGTAAAACCAGAGCTTAGCCTAGTAGATCCGCAATCTAAGTATCCCGGAGCTCAATTCGATGTGTACAGAGTCGTTCACTGTGACGGCCTCTTGTTGTGCACCTGCAAGGACGGGTCTAGATTCGTGGTTTGGAACCCGTTAACCGGTGAAACCAGGTGGTTCCAACCCGGCTCTGGTGGCACTGTACTCCGTGGCTTTACCCTCGGATACGGCAAAAACAAGAGCTACAAAATCTTGAGCTATTATCGTGGTAGGAAAGATTTTGAAATCTACGAGTTCAGCTCTGATTCGTGGAGGGTTGTTGATGATGTCATTGCCTCCAGGCTTCACCCTTCAATACTCGAGTATCACCGCGTCTTTGCAGGGAAGTAGTTACTGGTTCGGTATAGACGCAACAAAACCGGTTACCATCTCGTGCTTGGTCAAATTTGATTTCTCAACAGAGAAATTTGTACCTGTGGCTATTCCGTATCCATCGCAGCCTGTTTGTCGTTTTGAAGTTTCGAGGCTTACCAATGTTAAAGACGAGAGACTTTCGCTCTTGGTACAGGTCGAAGAGACATCCAAGACTGAGATATGGGTGACAAACAAGATTGACGAGACCAACAACCAGGTGGTGTCGTGGACCAAGGTTTTAGCATTGGATCTGAGCCCCCACAATGATGTTCAAGTTTCTGACGACGGGAGTTTCGTGTTCGTCGAGGAGAAGAAAGTCGTCGTGATTTCTGAGACGTGGATTGACTTTGAAGCTGAAGACGAGAACGATGTCCCGAGCAAAGAGATGATATACATTGCTGGGGAGGACAATGTAGTCACACAAGTGGATTTTGGACCAGACGAAGCGAATCCATGTGTGTCAGGTATCTTTCATTACGTTCCGAGTTTGGTTCAGATGGAGCAAGCTGGAGGCAAAAGGAAAAGAGCTGAGATTAGTGAGCATTGACCTGGAGTTACTTCACCAACAATTGTGGTCTAGTCTACTATCTCCTTTGGTTCTAAATGACAGAACATTGTTTGAATGACTCTATGCCACCTTTTTTTTTCATATGGTTTGGAAATCAGAATTTGCATCCGTAATTAATCTGGATAATGGATCAATTTGAACAATTGTTATTTAGTAGTTTATGTGTGTTATGAGCTAAATCTTTACTTATCCGGGAGTTAAATACTCGGAAAAATCTCAGTCAAATTGTTATTAGACAAGTCTCTGTTTAAGCATTTGTAGGTACGAAATATGTTATGAATAGGATACAACTAAGGTGAACAAATTATATTTTAATCCGAGAGATACTTACAACTCTTGTAGGTGGATTAGAATCTCAATCCCAGGCGCGATGATCCCGGTTAATTGACTTGAGGATTAGTTTCTAAGGACACATTTATGAACAAATAATGTAAAGATGGACCAAACGTTCTCAAGAAGAAGAAAAAAAAAAGATGACAACACGATGTGACATGAGTAACACAATACTGCATTAGCTTAAAGAATGTTCTTACAAGGAGGTGACTATAGGTGGCGTTGAAAATATCTGAACTGTTGCAGTTTAAACCATCCCACATGAACTGTTTAGGGACACATGGATCTCTACTTTGTATACCCTTGAAAGCAACAACTAGAATATTTTTTTGTTAGAATTAACGCATAAAATTAATGTAATGATTAATATAGGGAAAAATCGATAAAGACATAGTATATAGTATATACCATCATCTTGATTTGTTTCCAGCTTGATACAGGAAAGAAGTAAAGAGAGTTAAGCTAAACGACGAGTTTTGCAGAGTAAACAAAACGCTACGTTTTAATATTTGTTGCATTTTTCATTATAAGAGTTTGTAATGTCACTTAGAAACTTTTAATCGAGATTATTACAGAAAAGTTGTCTTCTTCTCCAAACCTCTATTCTCTCTGAAACTGAGATCATTGTTGCCTGAGATTCCTTTCTTTCGTCGGATTCGTGAGCTCGGAATTTGTGTGTTTTCGAACATAGATTCCCTTTCTGTCGGTTACTTAAGCGATTACTAAGTTTCCTCTATCACCAGCTGCGGGAAATCGATCACGGTGAAAAGCTCGAGAGCATTAATGAGTGAGAGTAGATTTGGGCGTTTTCGTTAGGGAGAGAGAGAGAGAGAGTGACGACGATGGAGATATTCAGAGATCTTCCAGAGGAATTGGTGGAGGAGGAGATACTGACTCAAGTCCCGGCTAAGTATCTGAACGGATTGAGATCTACTTGTCAACGATGGAACCGTCTGTTTAGCAGTGACCGCAGATTCGGAAGGAAGCACGGCGACAAAGCCGCAAAGCAGTTTGTGGTTCTCATGTTGACGAATTTCTTCAGGGTTTGTCCGGCAATCGTCAATCTCGACGGAAAGGTTCCAACTTTCGAGGTAAAAACAGAGCTTAGCCTAGTAGATCCGCATTCTGAGCATCCCGGAGCTCAATTCGATGTGTACAGAGTCTTTCACTGCGACGGCCTCTTGTTATGCACCTCCGAGGACGCGTCTAGGTTCGTGGTTTGGAACCCGTTAACTGGTGAAACCAGATGGTTCCAACCCAGCTCTGGTGGCACGATAGGCCGTGGCTTTGCCCTCGGATACGGCAAAAACAAGAGCTACAAAATCTTGAGCTATTATCGTGGTAGGAAAGATTATGAAATGTACGAGTTCAGCTCTGATTCGTGGAGGGTGGTTGGTGATATCTTGCCTCCAGGCTTCACCCTTAGATACTCGAGTATCACCGTGTCTTTGCAGGGAAGTGCTTACTGGGTCGCTTATGATGAACCAACAACGCAAATCATCAAGTTTGATTTCTCAACAGAGAAATGTCTACTTGTGCCTCTTCCCTATCCATCGCAGCCTGATGGTCGTTTTGAAGTTTTAAGGCTTACCAATGTGAAAGACGAGAAACTTGCGCTCTTGGTACAGCTCGACGATACATCCAAGACTGAGATATGGGTGACGAATAAGATTGACGAGACCAACAGCCAGGTGGTGTCGTGGAACATGGTTTTAGCATTGGATCTGAGCCCGCATAATGATGTTCAAGTTTATGACGAGGGGAGTTTCTTGTTCGACGAGGAGAAGAAAGTCGTCGTGGTTTCTGAGCAGTGGTTTGACTTTGAAGTTGAAGAGGAGGACCTGGGGCAGAACAAAGACATGATATACATTGCTGGGGAGGACAATGTAGTCACACAAGTGGATTTTGGACTAGATGGACCGAATCAATGTGTGTCAGGTATCCTAAATTATGTTCCGAGTTTTGTTCAAATGGAGCAAGCTGGAGGCAAAAGGAAAAGAGCTGACCTCTCTGATATGTAATCTCATTTCTTCTTCTTGTCCCTTGTCTCTATTTATCTCCAATGATGCCTGCATGTAATCTAAAGCAGAGTGACAAAAGTGATTCACAAAACATCTCTCCACAAGTGCTATGCTGCTAACATATTAAGAAAGGTAATGCCTTTTTTTTGTGTGTGTGTGTGTGTGTTTATATACGCTTTGATGCTCACAACGAGATTATTACCTTGATAAAGTCTTTATCCTATTTTAATCTCAAATTCATATAATACAAGTACAGATTATTTGTTTAAATAAAAAAAAATCTGTCTCAAGAAGAACATGTCAGCTTAAAACAAAGCTTTGTACTCACAATAACCACACATTTTCCATATACATATGCTATTATGTGTTGCTTGCTGCACAAAACCAGTATCTATTACATAGCCAGTCTTAATATAGTACAACTTCTTCTGACGGGCATGATCTTAACTCTAAGTTGTTGTACCCATTCTAGAAGCAACATACGACACAAGTAAGAGACTAACAAGCTCAAGAAACAACAAGCAACCTTAACAGAAATATTAACAGAACTTCAAAGATTAAACAAAGAAAAACAAACTAAGATTACACTGTAGCAAGTAATCAATGCAAATCTGGGTGGATTCGAAACCACCATCCTCTCAACTTCCAAAGAAGAAGAAGAGCGTTCTACCATTTTGAGCTTACAGATCTATTATCTACATAATATGACATTCTCTCTCTCTTTCACTCGCACACAGAATGTCATAATCCTATATATAATATATCACTAGAACAATAGAAATCTGATAGACTCGGAATGACAAAATCTATCCAAAGATGATAGAAAGGATAACAAGAGAAATAAAGAAATAGAGATGAGAATCAGAAGAAATGGTGAGAAGGTTTGGTTGATTTCTGAGAGAACCACTCTCGGTCTTTGTTGATAAGTAATGTGATGCCTTTGAAGTTTGAACAAACATGCAAACCATGAAAACGAATTGTTTATTTTTAGATAAGCTAGTAATTACCGTGTGAACTCAAAAACTAAGCTCATCATCAAAACGAATTGTTTAATTTTGGTCAATGGAATTGGTAACTAGATTTGATCACTGTCATTAATATATTGCCAAGTCCTCTACTTAAACAACTTGTTGCAGTTTACTTTTCTCTCTTCCCAGGCCCAGCTATATAATCATCTTCTCACCATGGTCTCAATAATCAACAGCATATAATAGACTTAGTTCCATAACATTTTCCCACGCATCAGAAAAGCCTGCGATGAAAACCGGGGCATCAAGAAAACTTATTATTAGCTTTTTTTTTGTTTGGAGATCTTTTAGCAAAAATAAAACATCATATAATTACATGCCTATCCTTTGTAACATTAATGATGTTATCATCTTTGCCTATGGGGATGTAGCATTGATGATGACTAGGCCAATCAAACTTGTGAAAATCAATATAACAAAAAAATCATTCATCGTAAGTACCAGTGTACCACTAAAGTTTGATTGGTCAGAGTCTCCACAGAATATATACTGTATTAACTTGTTTGGTCACAAAGAGAAAGTAAAAAAGACAATTTTTAAACATCAATTTTTTTTTTTTTTATTTATTTTTTATGACTAATCTAATGCAAATTATGAGAACTATTACAAGACAATTTTTAACAAAATAAAATGTTCACAAAAAAATATTTTATAAAATAAAGCATAAAGATATAGATTGTTTTTATGAATTTGAAAAAGCTATTAAATAATTTATAAATATTGCTTAAGATTTTGAAAATTTTAAATAAAAATTGTTATATAAATATTAATATTTTTTAATTTTAATAAAATTATCATTTTTTTGTTGTTTTGCGGGTAACCCGCCAACCCGCCAAATATATTAAATCCGCGGGTCGAGTCACAAATTGACAGGCCGACTCACACAATCCCTAGAGACTAGAGACGGACGAGACTGACGATGGAGATATTCAGAGCTCTTCCAGAGGAATTGGTAGAGGAGGAGATACTGACTCAAGTCCCGGCCACGTATCTGAAAGGATTGGGATCTACTTGTAAACGATGGAACCGTTTGTTTACCGGTGACCGGAGATTCGCAAGGAACCACACCGACAAAGCCGCGAAGCAGTTTCTGGGTCTCATGTTGACGAATGGCTTCAGGATTTGTCCGATAATCGATGGCGACGGACAGTTTTCATGTTTAGAGCTAAGAACAGAGCTTAGCATAGACGATCCGTATCCTAAGTATCCTGGAGCTCAATTCGATGTAGGCGCAGTCTTTCACTGTGACGGCTTCTTGTTATGCACCAACAAAGACCGATCAAGATTCGTGGTTTGGAACCCTTTTACTGGTTTCACCAGGTGGGTCCAACCCAGCTGTGGTGGCACGAGAGGCAGCGGCTTTGCCCTCGGATACTACGGCGAGAACAAGAGCTACAAAGTCTTGAGCTATCGTCATAGAAAGAATGATTTTGAAATCTACGAGTTCAGCTCTGACACGTGGAGGGTTGTTGGTGATGATGCCATGCCTCCAGGCTGGAGTATTGGATACTCGGCTGCAAACGTGTCTTTGAAGGGAAGTTGTTACTGGTTCGCTTCCGGTGTAGACGAGACAAAGACGCATTCCTTCCTGTCCTTGCTCAGGTTTGATTTCTCAACGGAGAAATGTGTGCCTGTGCCTCTTCCCTATGAGTGTAGAGACGTTCCTCAAGCTGCATGTGTTTCCGTTGTTAAAGACGAGAAGCTCTCGGTCTTGTTACAGCGCGAAAGAACATCCAAGACTGAGATATGGGTGTCAAATAAGATTGATGAGAATGGGACCACCCAGGTGGTGTCGTGGAGCAAGGTCTTATCATTGGACCTGAGCCCTGATCTTCAACTTTGTGAGATGGCATCGTTCTTGCTCGACGAGGAGAAGAAGGTCGTCGTGATTTATGTGAGTTGGATGGACGAGGAAGACGACCCCGACTTCAAGAGCAAAGAGTTGATATACATTGTTGAGGAGGACAGTGACGTCACAACATTGGATTTTGGAAGCGATGATCATCCTGGAGCTTTGGTAGGTGTCCTAAATTATGTTCCGAGTTTGGCTCAAATGGAGCAAGCTGGAGGCAAAAGGAAAAGAGCTGACTTCCGAGTTTAGTGTATTTGCAGCTTGAGTTGTTGTTAGTTGTCTTCTTCACCTCTCTCTTTAGATTCAGTGTGTTCCTGAGAGAGTAGATACTAAAATGGAAGTTGTCTGCTTTTATACGTTTTGTTTTCTTCATTTTCTCTCCTATATGGAAATGCTTAAAGGCTTTCTCTGTTTCTGCATCAAGATTGGAGACCATTACACAGCGTAAGGTTCATTTTCTTGCACAAGACAGCGTATATGTACTCTTCTTCTTGTTCACGATCCTCCTCTAGGTGGTGAATCGGTCCCACTCTTCTACTTTTACTGCTTAATCAGAGCGCTTTTTGCCTTCAATGTTTTAGCATCAAAAACAAAGTCAGTAGATCAATTACGATCATCCTTTTTATAGCACATTTGGAGTGAAGTTTAACTAAGATATTAAAAGCATGTCTGTGATGTAGTAGGATCAGTCGGATGGGATTTAATAAATTTCGCCATCTTCCTGCTTGACAAACCAAATGCACAAAGATAACATCTAGTCATATTCTTTGAAAGGCAAAACATAACTAGGAAAGGAAACCGGATTACAAGAAACCCAGGTGGTGTCGTGGAGCAAGGTCTTATCATTGGACCTGAGCCCTGATCTTCAACTTTGTGAGATGGCATCGTTCTTGCTCGACGAGGAGAAGAAGGTCGTCGTGATTTATGTGAGTTGGATGGACGAGGAAGACGACCCCGACTTCAAGAGCAAAGAGTTGATATACATTGTTGAGGAGGACAGTGACGTCACAACATTGGATTTTGGAAGCGATGATCATCCTGGAGCTTTGGTAGGTGTCCTAAATTATGTTCCGAGTTTGGTTCAAATGGAGCAAGCTGGAGGCAAAAGGAAAAGAGCTGACCTCTCTGATATGTAATCTCATTTCTTCTTCTTGTCTTTCTCTTTATGTGCCTTTGGAGCATCTTTATGTATTTTATCAAGATGTGGCATTTTAAAAAGAACCTATTGCTAATGGAAAAAAAGAGCGATTTTGATTAAGGATTGCTTGGAAAAGTCATTCAAGAACATGCCAAACTATATAAGTGTAAAAGATATTTTGGTCTCAGGGTTGGTAATTTGTTTGATAAAAGTCAACAAATGTAGCCATAATCCTTATTCATGCCATAAGATATGATAAAAATAGCTTTAGGAAACCTACGGTTTCATTAAGTCTGGTACTCTCTTGTATAAAATATAATTCTGTTTTGTCAGTTTTCTGTTTAACCTACTTGTGAGAATTTCATGGAGAAGGTTGAAGAACTGGTAAGGTTTTTGGTTCTTTTTCTTGTAGCAGGTTTGCATTCTTTGACATTTCAGAATGAGACGCTCAACAGAATTTGATTGAATTTATCATTTCTCAACCAAAACTTGGAGCAGTTAAAGCTCATGGCTTCTCTTCATAAACACTTTAAAATCTCATCTCTTTATTGATCAGACATGCTCATGAAAAGTTTGTACCTTTTGTTAGGAAATCACTAAAAGTGTGAATCTTTTGTCCATTTTGGATCAGACAAACCAGAGAGGTTACATGCTGTGTGTGTTTAGAAGGAGGCTTCGTTGCCTTTTCACAAGACTTCGATGGGTCATCAAGAAACGGGTTAAGGCCAGAGTTATCATCAGGAGGTTGAGGAAAGGAAAGTGGGGAGCTCGACGAAAGGAGACCGAGATTTCTTCCATCCATCTGAGCTCAAACACCAGAAGACAGATTCGTGTTGCCACGTTTAACGTAGCAATGTTCTCGCTTGCGCCTGTCGTGCACAACATGGAGGAGGAAACAGCTTTGTTCGGTAGCAGCAACATCACAAGCCCTTCTCCAACAGGGATTCTGAAGCAGTCTCCTTTACATTCATCTGCGGTCAAGAAACCAAAGGTGTGCATTAATCTCCCAGACAATGAGATCTCTTTATCACAGAGCTACAGCTTTCTGAGCATGGTGGAGAACGACGGGAAGGAAAACAGAGGAAGTATGTCTATGAGATCTCCTGTGTGTCTTCCCTCTTGTTGGTGGGAACAAGAAAGCTTTAACGGATACAGCAGCAGAAGAAGCGTAGCTGAGTTGCTAGGAGAGTTGGATGCAGACGTTTTGGCCTTGCAAGATGTGAAAGCAGAGGAAGAGAATCTTATGAAGCCTTTGTCGGATTTGGCTTCCGCTTTAGGTATGAAGTATGTGTTTGCAGAAAGCTGGGCGCCAGAGTATGGCAATGCCATATTGTCAAAATGGCCAATCAAGAAATGGAGAGTTCAAAGAATCGCTGATGCTGATGACTTCAGGTGATTAGAAGAATCTCTTTGCTTAACATTTTTCCATAAACTACAATGCTATAACAACCTGAAAGTATTGATTTTTAACTGTAAGCTCATGAGACTGCGGATCTTAGATGTAGTAATTTTGTAGAGTTAGGTGGTGCATTTTCGTTTCCCAAATCTAAACTTGTGTTCCAAGTTTTGAAGAAGTTTAAATCAAAGTAAGGTTATAGGAGCCATAAGAGATGAAATGTTTTTGTGTGAAGGAATGTGTTGAAGGTGACTATAGAGGTCCCATGGGCTGGAGAAGTAAACGTGTATTGTACTCAGCTTGACCATCTAGATGAGAACTGGCGGATGAAGCAAATCGATGCGATTACTCGAGGAGATGACTCTCCACACATCTTGCTTGGAGGCTTGAATTCTCTTGATGGCTCTGATTATTCCATAGCAAGATGGAACCACATTGTAAAGGTAAAAGAAACTCATAAGCTATCAAAGACTAAACGATATAGTATCTTAGGTTTGGGTCATAACTTAGTATGCGAAAACAGTATTACGAGGATTCTGGAAAGCCAACGCCAAGAGTTGAAGTGATGAGATTTCTCAAGGGAAAAGGATATTCAGATTCTAAAGAATTTGCAGGAGAATGTGAACCTGTAGTCATTATTGCTAAAGGCCAAAGTTAGTTTCTCTGTTTCTCTGTTTTGATTCTTCCATTAGTATCTTTATACCAAATCATAGTTTAAGTCTTGATCTTGATGATGCAGATGTACAAGGAACATGCAAGTACGGGACACGAGTGGACTACATTCTGGCATCTCCAGAGTCACCATACGAGTTTGTTCCAGGCTCTTATTCGGTTGTTTCTTCCAAAGGTACTTCTGATCATCATATAGTCAAAGTGGATTTAGTTATAGCCAAAGAGCGATCTCGAGGCAGCTTCAAACATTCTCGCAAGAAAGCTAAGCAGAAGATCATCCGGATCAAAGCTAATTTGATGTCACAAGACACATGGAAATTTGGAAATCTGATGTCTTCATAAAGTTTAATAATCAACATTCATTTTCTTTTTTTCTTTTTTTTTTGGGCAAAGAAACTTTCATATAATCTCAGTTGACAAAATTCTTGTTTTTATAGCATGACGTTTTATTCTAATATATTATAAGATTACAAATAACTAAATGAATGTTTTAAACAAACAAATCGTTTTCTTATACTAATATACAACAAATCTTGACATATACTACAATACAACAATTTAGAAGAAACAGTATAAGGAACACCGAACACATCTTAGGCAGGGAGAGAATCCTTCTTGGTCTCCTCCACCTCCTCATTAGCCGGAGCATACCCGAGTCCGTTCCGTTTGCTCGGGAACAAGGCGAAGATAGAGGCCGAGGCAACGCCTACGACTGGAGGCAAAGCCATGACCAAAGTCTTTTGCGTTTCTCTGAACCGCGGATAAAAGCAGTTTGCGGTATTAGCGTCAAGCAACACCAGTGTCCCAAACACAGCCAACACAAAAACCGCGTGGACGAAATCCGCGATCCTGAGCTTGTACTTGGACAAGTCCACGGTTCCTGGTTCCCCATAAGTCCAAAGACCCTTCTTGGTGACTATACCAAACTTTCTTGATCCGTCAACGCCTTTGAAACTATCGGTGAAGCATGAGAACACGCAGGAGAAGCTGCAAAGAGCGACGAGAATGCTTGACATGACCTTATTTACCGTGGAGCATTCACCGTCGTTAGTGAGGATAGGGTTGAGTAAAAGGTAGATAAAGAGTGTTCCTGTTGGGAGAAGCTTTATGAGACTCTCGAGGCCTGTGAGGGATTTGTTTGCCATTGGTTCTGATGAGTTTGGAGAGTTTGTTTTGGGTATGAGCAAAGAAGAAGCTTCGGACATGGGCTTAAAGCTAGAGTTAGATTGTTTAATAAAATATGAAGTGTGTTCTTGGTTTAATGCGTATTTATAGAGAAGAATTAGAGTTGTTATAAACCATTGATCCGGTCCGAGATGTTGGGTTTAACACCGTAGGAAAAAACTGGTAATGAACTTGACAAAGTCAAATTATTACGTTTGTTTTATAAGTCTACACACGAAGACGCGATAATGTTGAAATGGTTGATTGTTTTTCCTCCACATATAAGAAGAACAGAGACAAAAAGTTAAGTTTTGGACCTAAAGGAGAAGACATTTCTTTCTTTGTTTGTAAGGAGGAGACATTTCTAAGGTGCTGAAGCATGTTTGGCAATGACTCTTGACTGAATCTAAATAGAAGTTTCTTTATGATTCGAAAAATTTGTAAGACTATCGGGTTATAACTTGAGCTCGACATAACACGGTTAGGAAAACGCCATGTCATTTAATATGTTAAAATGTGCTAGCTGTTTAAAAAAATTTCCATTCAAGAAATATGCAACATTATAGTTTTCTGGTACCAAACATAAGTTAAAAATGTGAAATGCAAATGGATAGAGAATATAAGCTTCTTTTTTTTTTCCATTTAGGTTGATTAACATTTGTGTATACATGTTAAACCAATGTGTTTATTTTTACAGAAAACTAGTGCACGGAGATGTTTTTTTTGTTCTTTATATAAACAAGATATATTTTGAAATTTTGAAATACATAATGTTGTGATTTTGTGTTTGCATTGAGATTTCAAAATGGATTGTTTTCACAATAATTTTTTTAGAAAAAACAAATACAACATTTTAACATCTAACCACTCAGAACAGACACAAGATAGATTGGACATCTCATTTATTTTACTTGTTAAAATTGAACTTAACCTGAAAATGTTAATGAACCAAAAAAATGAACTACCTAACTACCTTGTCATGCATGTTCACTTTTATTTATTTCGGGTAAATAAAATTCACAATTGGCTGCTTCTACAGTGACTTAATTTTAGCTTTATACATATTTAAATTTAAATTGGCTATTGGCTAATGATTTTCTGATAATAAATTGCTTGCAGATATGGGTGAGTGCATACTTTCTTGACTTTTTTACGTATTTGCTAACAACTAACTAGGAAGCACAGTTTAACTTTTATACGGAGATAATGTAAGATTAACATAGCATCATAATAAGATTTGAAAGGTCCATTAGTGATGGAGCAGCCTCTAAGGCGATGGACCCATTGTCAAGTAAGATCCACTAATAATTTCGATTACTTAATGTAATAAATTTGATTCCATTGGTTACATTTATCGTACGTTCTTGCATGTCCCATTCGTCATGTGAGGCGTGTCAAAACGGAGATCTTTACCCAAATGTTCAGAGAGATACAGTGATACTACTATACTATTTTTTATTTTGGCTTGTCGTGTTGGAAGTGTCATTGAAAATACAAAGTTACAAACAATAAGGAAGAATGTGACATTTACTATGCATGCGAAAATAGATAAGAATGGGTGTATATGAAGATGACTGTGAAAGTATTTGGAATGACGGAAAATCACACATGACAAATGAAGAAGTGCCGGTTGAAATGATGAGATTGGTGATCACGAAATAGACACAAATATATTTAAAAATACTCAAAACTATATTGTATTTTAATGTTAGTATATAAAGAACCTGAGTCATTGGATTTATTGTTAGCTGATTTTAATAGAAATACATGAAATTTGAAAACAAAAAGAGTTTGTGTTGGTTTTAAAGGTCAGTTTGCGTCCATATTTGACAGCATATGAGAATTTATTGTTTCCACTAATAAAACTTGCTACTTTTTATTGTAACTTCGCTTGTCTCTACATATAAGGAAATATCGGAGAGGTGTAAAAGAGTTGGACAATTTTAGAGTTAGAAGAAATTTAAGAGAAAACAAAAATCGTTTTGAAGAGAAAAAACTTTAAGAAATCAACTAGAAAAGCACTTGAACAGTGTCAAGTAGTTGATGTCTGTTAGTTGTGATTTCTTTTCCAATCTCTAAGTCAAATTTTGGCCCAATGCCGAGCCAGTATGATCATTAATTGAGTTTAGATATGTGTTATACGAAATGTTAGGCCCGTGGTATTTCAAAGTCATAACACACTTGATAAATTCAATACGTTACGATTTTGTGAGAGTAAAGAAATGAGTTTTATAATAAAACAAATACTAGTCGGACAAAATCAGCAAGGATCAATCAATTTGAAAATACTATAATTTTTTTTCCCCAGAGAGATGCTATTGGAAAGAAAGATGCATTGAATGGAGGCAGTGCATATAATATATGCTTTCACTAGATGAACAGTAATTTTTAAATTCGAGACGTTACAAAAAAAATATTGAGAAGAAAAAAAAGGACAAAGAGAGAAAGTATCAATGCTCTTATGTCCTTTTCACATCTGCAAAAGAGAAAACGAGGAGAAAGCGCAAAATAAGGGTAAAAAGTGGCGCGAATGGTTAGACAGTTGACAGCACGACCAACTTCCATTTTTTAAAGTTGATTTCTTTCTGGATTCTTCACTCACATCCAAATTAAAACTGTCATAATAAAATAAAGTTTTAATTTTTTAAAAATGGGTTTTTGATACGGAGGATTTTGTTCATATCTTTTAAGTACTGAGGATTTGGTAGACTGTTTCTTCCTCCATTATTGGTAGAGAGAAACAGAGGAGTAAAGAACAAACAAAAAAAAAAGAGCAGAGAAGAGATGGAGTTGGTTCAGATGCAGAAGAGCTTGCAAGATTACACCAAATCACTCTTCTTGGAAGTAAGTTTTTTACATTAGAAAAATGGAAAAAATAAAATATTCACAATTTTTTCTTAGGTTTTATCTGTATTTTTATTTGTAAGCTAATCATAGGTTTGATTATGTAAAATTGGTTTCTGATTATAGAAATATTCTTTGTTTTGGTAAAAAAGGGGATTTTGGACAGCCAGTTCTTGCAGCTGCAACAACTACAAGATGAAAGCAATCCAGATTTTGTTTCACAAGTTGTCTCTCTTTTCTTCCAAGACACTGACAGGATTCTCAATGATCTCTCACTTTCCCTGTAATCTTCATTATACATTCTCTTTTTAAACTTCTTCTGCTCTTTCTATCATAAACATGTTCTTTAAAATGTTCTTATGCTTTTGCAGAGATCAACAGGTTGTGGACTTCAAAAAGGTTGATCCTCATGTTCATCAACTCAAAGGTAGCAGCTCAAGGTAATAAAATTGTGTACTTCTAATTCAGATCTGATTCCATAGTGATGTTATAAGGTTCATCTACGAAATGTGTGAATGATTAAGCTTTCGAGTGTGTGATGTTGCCAACAAACAGTATAGGAGCACAAAGAGTTAAGAATGCTTGCGTTGTCTTCCGCAGCTTCTGCGAGCAACAAAATGTTGAAGCGTGAGTTTTTAGTTTGTTGTGTTGGTTGGTCCATTTATTCTTCTTTATATATCCGATTATAATTATCTAATTAGGAGGAAACAAATCGATGAATTTTTCAGATGTCATAGATGTTTGCAACAAGTCAAGCAAGAGTACTATCTTGTCAAGAACAGATTGGAGACACTGTTTAAGGTGAGGACTATATCACCAAGAACCATCCATATATTTTTATTGAATGATATGCCATATTTGATTCAATTTTGGTGTTCATGATCAAATCTACGCAGCTGGAGCAACAGATTTTAGCCTCTGGTGGGATGGTCCCGGCCATGGAACTTGGCTTTTGAGTGGATTCATCACATCACCTTCTATGGTTATTTCAATCTGGAGCTCTTTCCTTTTTTTTTTACCATCTAAAAATGTTGTTCTCCTGTGAACTTGTGTCTTTCTGCCGATGGATTAGTGAAACTCTACATTTTCTTAATCCACACCTAAATCCTACTTTTGTATAATAAGATACCAAGCATGTAATAATAGTTCTACATATTAAAAATGATGTCTATTCATTTTGGATAAAGCTTGGGTAATAGTGAGTATGAGTTGGGTCGGAATTAATTAGGCTATGTAAAATCATTATCCAAATGGGTAATATTAGTATCTAAATCATTACAATACTAGTTTAATTACGAAGAATCTGGCATTTTTCTTGCATTGTATAAAGAAGTGGAATCAACTTGATCGTAATTGGAATTGGATTCTTTTTTTTTTTTTTGGTCGACAGCTTCTATTTCTAAACCAATTTCGAGGATCCAGATCAGAGGAACAAAATTTACATAATACACATCAGTACGTAGAGCTCTAGCACTTTGTGCTAACTCCGGAATTGGATTTTTAGTTGGATTATTTTAGAAACAAAATAAAAACAGAATGCAAACGGGCCATTTGAATTTTCGTAGCCTAAAATGATAGGAAATGGGCCTAAGATATGTATAGTTTTTAGGTAATAATAAACATCGATAATTTATGGGTTTTCTTTTGCCAACAATTTATGACTTTTTCTTGTTGCATGATCGTGAACTTCTATGAATCTATAAAAGAATTAGTCATCTCTGTCAAAACATATTTATTCGGTTAAGAAAACATGCATACATGGACTTTCCTCCTTTAGAAAAGCTTTAACCTCGGCGTCGGCCTCTGCTCAACTCCAGTTGTAGCCGCCCTTACAACCGACCAATGCATACAAAATACATATAACAATGTTATACGGGCCTGTATAACATAGGGGAACATGTATTTTGTTGAAAAGTCACATGCATACAACTTACAAGATGACTAAAGACACGAGAGGTTGACCGAGAGACTTAAAGAAATCAACTAGAAAAGGCACTTATAATTATTGTCTGTTACATAACATAACTACTGACGAGCAACTAGTCAAACGTAATTAACTATCTAATCTGAAAATACATGTACTATGCCTATAGTTACGTTGATGTGACAGAATTTTCATAGAAATATCTCTCACAGTTTGGGTCGCTTACGACAACGTGAAACATGCATTATATTTCAGTGTTTTTGCATATTCAAAGCTTTTTTCCTTGTGCACTTTTAAGATGTTTTATAATGGTTAGCCTAAACAAATTTTCCAATTATATGCATCTTCCGTTATCTATGTTGTTTATCGTTCACACTCTATATTTTTTTTTGTTTCTCCATCCACTGCTTCTAAGTGTACGCTTAATTAGTCCTCCTAAATTTCTCTAAACGTTTGTTTAATACTTGTGACACAAGACTCATACCTCTGTGACCGTTAAATTTAATTGGGATTGACTACTCTGTCTAACAACAGATTATATATTTATGTGTTATTTTAACCAAAACAAAATTGAAATATATTTATATGTATTAAGGATAAATATCCATTTTTAGACTTTAGTATCGTTTTAAAATTAGAATTTTATTTTACAATAGATATTATTTGATGAATTCAGAGTAATTTTTAATATAAACAAATACACCTCATTGGCATCGGATCATCAATTTTTATCAAAAGTAAAAAATTTATGTAATTTATCAAAATACGAAGTTATCTTTTCTAGGTATCTACTCTTCACCATTGTTGCCACCCACCACCACTAATCACCATCAATCCATCATGATAGATATGTGACATGTCTAGTCAATAATATATATTTTTTTAAATATATATTTTTACTGCCATTTTGTGCTGCGAGTCATTAATCTAAATACGAATATATTTTCTTATAAATTAGGTGATTACTTTCAAGTTTCAACTCAACTATAGCTCTTGTCGTTGGTCTTTCGTATAATTTCTCAAATGGCTCTCTCTGCATTTGCCTTTCCTTCTTACTACACAAGTAGAGAAACTTTAATAGATTACTGTAAATCTACATCTCTCTCTTCTTCTCGATCTTTGGCTACATATTTTCCATCACTATGCCCGAGAAGTATCGTTGCTCTTGTAAGTGTTTTATTCTTCATCTGTCTACTTATTGATTATTCTATATATGAGCTTGCATTTAATGGACAATCCTGCAAATTCTCATTGAGAAACCAAAAATAAAAATGTGAAATATCTGTTAATTTTTAATTAATAATTTTTTGTTGTTGTTGTCTTCAGTCAAAAATAAGGACAACAGTGTATGGTTCACTTGTAAAGAAGGGTGAATATTATTCCACTAGACCACCGACTCCTTTGTTGGACACAATCAACCATCCAATCCAAATGAAAAATTTGTCCATCAAGGTATTAATAATTCTTAACCCGAAGCTTTGATCCATCTGTTTCCTCTCTAAGCTTTGTTTTGTCATCAAACAATGCAATGATGGAACAATAAACGATTATGCTTTTTTATGGAATTGGACATGGTGTAGGAACTTGAAGTTCTTTCGGATGAGTTAAGGTCTGATGTAATCTTTAACGTCTCGAAAACTGGTGGACATTTAGGCTCTAATCTCGGTGTTGTTGAGCTCACAGTAGCTCTTCATCACATCTTCAATACTCCTCAAGATAAGATCCTTTGGGATGTTGGTCATCAGGTTGGTTTATATAGTTTGGTGATGTTATATATATTTCATTTTGAGCAAAAAGTTTTCACAAGTTCTGACTTATTTTTTTTTTTGTCTTTTGGACAGTCTTATCCTCACAAGATTCTAACAGGAAGAAGAGGAAAGATGAAGACATTGAGACAAACCAATGGCTTGTCCGGTTTCACCAAGCGAGGAGAGAGTGAGCATGATTCCTTTGGCACTGGTCATAGTTCAACCACAATATCTGCAGGCTTGGGTAAATTTCTTCTTTCTTGTGTGACACGAAATCGAAACAAGAAAGAAAAGTGATTCTTAACGATCTTGATTGTGAATTAGGGATGGCTATGGGAAGAGACTTGAAAGGGAGGAACAACAATGTTGTTGCGGTTATAGGCGATGGTGCAATGACAGCAGGACAAGCTTATGAAGCTATGAACAATGCTGGTTACTTAGACACTGACATGATAGTGATTCTCAACGACAACAGGCAAGTCTCTTTGCCTACTGCTAACTTAGATGGACCAACTCCACCTGTTGGAGCTTTGAGCAGTGCTCTTAGTAAGTTACAGTCTAATCGTTCTCTCAGGGAACTGAGAGAAGCTGCAAAGGCAAGTAATTGTTCTTTTGCTTTTGCTGGTGAAATTGTTAAAATTTTGTGGAAATGAAAAAGTTTTCATTATGTTGTTTACAGGGGATGACAAAGAAAATTGGAGGATCAATGCACCGGTTAGCTTCAAAGGTAGACGAGTATGCTCGTGGTATGATTAGTGGAACCGGTTCAACACTTTTTGAAGAGCTTGGTCTCTACTATATTGGTCCTGTTGATGGACACAACATTGATGATCTTGTTTCCATTCTTAAAGAAGTAAAGAACACAAGAACCATAGGAACGGTTCTTATTCATGTCTTGACTGAGAAAGGTCGTGGATATCCTTATGCAGAGAGAGCTGATGACAAGTATCATGGTAAAATTTGATTCACAAAGATTAAAATGTTTTCATGTTTTTCTTGGATTGATCCACTTTTCTTGTTTAGGAGTTGTGAAGTTTGATCCAGAAACAGGTAAACAGTTTAAGAGCACTGGCAAGACTCAGTCTTACACTACCTATTTTGCGGAAGCATTGATTGCGGAAGCAGAGGCAGACAAAGATATTGTAGCCATTCATGCAGCCATGGGAGGTGGGACTGGTTTGAATCTCTTCCAGCGTCGCTTCCCTACAAGATGTTTCGATGTTGGTATAGCAGAACAACACGCAGTTACTTTCGCTGCTGGTCTTGCTTGTGAAGGCCTTAAGCCCTTTTGTGCAATCTACTCGTCTTTCATGCAACGAGCTTATGACCAAGTAAACCAAGTCCTCCTCTGCTCTGTCAAAACATTTTTCTCATAACTTAACTGATTCTGTTTTCTGTGTTGGTTTGTGTAAGGTTGTACACGATGTTGATCTTCAGAAACTGCCAGTGAGATTTGCAATGGACAGAGCAGGACTTGTGGGAGGAGATGGTCCAAC